>QAXK01000502.1:0-64464 GCA_004335735.1 Chlorella sp. KRBP
CACCACCAGCAACATCAGCACCGTCACCATCACCGCCAGTGCCGCCGCCGCCGCCTTTGTTCCAGAGGTGGCGCGTGGACAGGTTCATGGACGTGGCTCTGGCTGAAGCTCAACTGGTGGCCAGGTACGGGTGGCAGTGAGAGGCATCCCGCAGGAGGGTGCTTGTGGCCTGGATGTGCAGCGATTTGCTGCTTCAGAAAGTTCGTGTTCGTGGGCAGTGAATGCGCCTGCGCGAGGGGATCAGTGTTGGGGCGTGTCACTGCTGGTGCTGTTTCAGGACTGTGGCGCGCGTGGAGGGCCTGCTGGTGAGCCTCAGCTCGGCCCTGGCGCTGGCAGCGGCACTGCGCCTCTCTGCAGAGGTGGGTGGGGAGGGAAGGAGGGAGGGTACCAGGGCACAGGTGGCAGTGCGCCACTGGGTAGGTGCAGGCAGGTCCACGTGGCCACATGGCAACGTAGCTCACGCCGCAGGCCTATTCTTGCAGCCCTGCCAGGTGTGCACCAGCTTCCAGTGGCGCTCCTTCTCATGCCATTGCTGTGGCGCCTCCGCACGCTTGTCACTGCATCACCACCACCACCACCACGCAGGTGGAAGGTGCGACTGTTTGCGTCATACTGCCAGAGCGTGCCTCCCTGCCAGGGCAGCCCTCCTCAGGTGAGGAGGCCCTGCTTCACGCCTCCGCGACAGCACCTTGCGCTTGCGGGGCGCCTGCACCAAGGTGGCTGCTGCACCAGGCTGCGCGGGCTTGCCTACACATGCAAACCAAGCAACCGCACGGTTCAACGCACCACCTAGTGTGCAACGTTGCATTGCACTGCAGAAATCACCCCGCCCTCTCCCGCCGGCCGTGGCTGGCCCCCCCCGTGCTGCCCCGACACCTTTTGGACCTCGCTTCTGTGCATGCTGGCCCCTACTGCCTTCCCCGCGCCGCACTTTGTGCTCTTCCTGGGTCAGCACCACCGCCAGCACCCACACCAACACCAACACGCCCCAGGGGGCAGCAGTCCAGAGGCACAGCCGCAGGGGCCTGCCAGCACGCGCTCATCACACACGTCGCCCGGTGCGGGGGCGGCGGAGCGGACGGGACAGGCAGGGCAGGGTGTGGCGCGTCATCAGGCTGGGAAGGAGGGAGGGGAAGGGGATGGGGAGGGAACAGGGCCGTGGTGTGCGGACAGCGTGGGTGTGGCGGTGGCGGTGCGGCAGGCGGTCGCGGCGGCGGGTGGGACGCTGCTCGAGGTGCACGTGGGCACGGAGGTGAGCGGGCAGGGGGCGGGGGACAGTACTACGCACCTGCTCTCACGTGTGCTCGGCATGCATGGCCAAGGATGTGTGTGTGTGTGTGGTTTTTTGCATCTGGTTTGGCGCCTCAGGACGTGTGTGCACGCGTTGCCTGCACTACAGGGTTATCAACTATATGACGTGGTGTACGATGATGTGTTTGTGATTACCTGCTCGCCAACGTGTGTGCACCTGCCCGCCTGCCCACCTGCCTGCAGGACGAGTGGCTGAGCGCTGCGCACCCCCTCAGGCGCCACCCGCTCATCCGCCTGGCCCTCCTGCCCACCCTGGTGCTCTGGGGACAGCCACCAACACCCAACCAGCACCACGAGGCAACAATAGGCGGTGGGAAGGGGGGACCTGTGGGACCTGGGCGCAGGGCGTCTGGCGACCTGTCCGCGCTGCTGGGGCTGGTGCACAGCACGACAGGCGCGGCGGGCACCAAGGCGCCTTTGCACTGATTGCGGTGGACTCTGCTGATTGCGCGCTGCCTGCCCTGACACGCTTGCATTCATTGCCTTGCCCGCTGCTGCCCACTCGGGAAAATCACTTGCATGCGCATCAAAGCACGATGCACGTTATTGGTATCGTCGCGTATTGTTGGTACGTCGGTCCACGCCTCTACTCCTACCGCCTCTCCGCCTGTGTCTTGGATATTCCTCGCATTTTCTTCTCATCACGTGGTCAAGCCCGGCTTCCCAAAGCCCTTTCATGCAACGACGTCATCCGCACCCTACACAGTGCCCCTTGGCAAGGGGGAGAAGCCGTCCTATGTGCGTGCCATGTGCACTACTCGCCCTCACGGCGCTGTGATTGTCAAAGCGGCGGCGGCAGTCGTGCTGCACCAGTGGTGGTGCATCTCGCAGCCCCGTGAGCTCTCATAGTCATTGGTCCGCAGCCCCCTCGGCCACAGCGGTGGCCTTGCTCGTGACCGCAGCCGCCAGCGCACCGCCCATTGGCGCATGCCCCGCAAGCACCTTTGTGCTGGACGAAGTGCTGCTGCTGCGGTCCAGGTCCAAGGCTCCCGGCTCCCGGTGCCTCCCCTACACGCGCACCAACAGCAGCAGAACGCAAGCCGTTCAGGTTGAGGTTTTACTCACAACAGGCAGCAATCCGAAAGCACGCGGATGCACATAGTAGTCCTGGCTCAAGAAAAGCACTTACCGAGGCGATCCGTTGCAGCAGAGCCATGTACGGCGACACCCCTTCTGCCTTGGCCGCTGATGGGGCTTCTGGGCTTGCAGATGGCGCTGTGGCGGCACCCTGCTTGCTGTTGGCCATGAGCCGGGCCAGTGGTGACATGCGCTCTGGTGGCTCAGGCGTCCCGCACGGCGGGTGGGGCTGCAGCGCCTGCCCCGTGACGCCCTCACCCACCCCTGGGACAGCCACAGCCGCCTTGCCATCTGCTGACGGCCGCGCACCCGGCTGAACGTCCTGCTGCTTGTGCTGCTGCTGCTTCGCCAGCAGGAGCTGCAGCGGGGACAGCTGCTGGTCCGGACCGCTGGCGATGGCGCTTGCACTGGAGAGGGTCCCGGCGGGATGCCTGGGTGCAGCGCTGGGGAGGCGCGCGAGGGCCTGAAGCGGGGTCAATGGCGCACCATCAGTGGAGGTAGGGATGAGGCCAGCTGTGGGCGGCGCAGCGGGTGTGCTGGCTTCACCCGCAGGTGTGGCCTGCTGCTGGAGCGCCTTGGAGGAGGCTTGCTGGGCCAGGAGGCGCGCCAGGGGCGTGGTGCGGCTGGGACGCTCGTCCAAGTCGCTTGATACAGCTCTGCCAGCGAGCAGCGCTGCTGCTGCCGGCGCTGCTGCTGCTTCCGTCGCTGCAGCTGCAGCAGGGGGTGGCGCAGTCGCCTCTGTCTGTGCCGCGGAGATGGCAGCCGGTGCTTCTGCGGCAGGTTGTGGTGCTTTGGCTGCAGGTTTGGCAGTCTTGGCGGGCGTCTTCTTGGCAGTCTTCTTGGACGCTAGTGAGGGCACGCCCACCGGTTGCGCTGGCGGCGTGGGGGACGCACGGCCTGCTGCTGCAGCCGACGTGATTGCGTTGTTCTTGGCGGTGGCGGCGGTGGCGGCGGCGGTGGTGGTGGTGGCGGTGGTGGTGGTGGTGGTGGTGGTGGTGGCAATACCAGTGGCTACAACGCCCGCATCCGAGGTGCGCTGCCGTGCCATGGTCGAAGGGGAGGGCGCCATGGCCCCCTGATCAAACGCCCGCCCTGCCTTGGGCGCCCCTGCTGCCGCCACTGGAGGCACGGGAGAGAAGCGGTCGGCGTCCGATGCCTGACGTAATGCTGCTGCTAGTGGCGCCTCTGGTGGGGAGGGTGTCAGGGGCGCTGCAACCTCTGCGTGCGGGTGGGGCTGCACAGCACCTTGGCCGCTGCTATTCCCAGCCGCCGCAGCACCTCCATCACCACTGCTGGCTAGCAACTGCTCCAGGGCGCTTGTGGCTGTTTGCGGCACTGGCACGGCTGTAGCGGCGGCGGCGGCGGCGGCGGCGGCGTGGTGTGACTTGAAGCTCCCACCAAAGAGAGCCTGGAGCGGCGTCACGGGCGACACCACAGCCTTGGCGGGCGCCCCGTCACTAGGGGTGGGCGTGCCACTGACTGAGCCGCTGTGCAGCTCCACCAGCAGCCCATCCCCTTGCTGCTGCGGCAGCCCCGCATGGCGAGTAGGGTTGAGGTTGCCGGGTGAGCTGACAGACGCCGCAAACAGCGCTGCGCTGCGCGATGCCGACAGCCCGCCTGACGCGATGGACAAGCGGCGGGACCCACCCGCAGCAGCAACAAACGCCCCCGTGCTGGCCGTGGTGCTGGCGCCTGCCGCAGCATTGCCCGGCCCCGCCCCGCCCTCTGAGAAGAGCATCCGCTGCTGCCCGTCCGCCACCTGCAGCGTGGGCAGCGGGCCGCTCCTGGTGGCACTCCCCCCCGCCCCACCACCACCACCACCACCACCACCACCACCACCGCCATCTGCCGCTGCACCCCCGCTGTCCCTATCTCCCTCAGGGTGGCTCAGCTGCTGCATCACCATGTCTAGTAGGCTCGCTCCACCCGCCGTGGTGGCTCCAGGCAGGGTGTGCATGAAGCGCATCCCAGCGGCGCCCTGTTGTGCGGGCGACGACCTTGTGGGGGAGTCGGGGACAGCTGCTGGGTGAGTGGCATCCCCACGACCAGTGGTGGCGGGTGTGGTGGTGGCGGGTGAAGCGAGCGGGTCGCTGGGGGCACCCGCGAGGATGCTGGAGAGGGCGGGGTCTGACATCATGTTGTTGCGCTGCGCCAGGATGCTGGCGCGCACGGTGTTGGCTGACATGGGGGGCGGAGGCAGGGGGCTGGAAGCACCTTGCGGCGATCCCGCTCCCACACCCTGCTGCTGCTGCTGCTGCTGCTGCTGTGGGGAGAGGATGGAAGGTGACAGGCCGCTCATGGACGTCCGCGGGACACCACCACCACCACCGTTGGGTGAGCCGCCCTGCTGCTGGAGTAGCGCCGCTAGTGACGGCGGGTTGCTGGTGAGCAGTGTGGTGCTGCTGCGCACCAGGGCGTTGAGCGCGCTGGGTGGGCGCGCCGGCGAGGGCGAACTAAGCCCTAGGCCCATGGCGCCAGGCACCACTGGGCTCGCGCCACCGCTAGGCGGGTTGAGGGGGAACTGCCCCACGGGCGCGTTGGCGGAGGGCAGCAGGTGCTGCGCCGTGGTGCTCGCCGCCGCCGCCACCTGCCCCAGCATGCCCGTCACGGTCTGCGCCGTCTGCACGGCCTTGGTGGCGCGGTCCTTCGCGAAGTCCGGGATCGAGTCGAGCCAGCGCTGAACTCGAGCCCGCGACTCTGGCGACATGGTTTCCTCAGTTTCGGCCTCGTGCTCCGGCTCGTCTGCGAGCCGTTCGTCCATGCCGGCCGGGCCGTCGCTGCCCGTCGCGCCAGGCGCACGCTCGACGTCGCTGCCTCCGTCCCCGCCGCCACCACCGCCGCCTTGGTGAGGGTGGTGACCGGTGGGCGACACGCCATCCACGGTGAGGCGCCGGGTCGGGGTGCCTGGGAGCGCAGGGCCTGCCCTGACGGTCTGCGGCCGACTGTTGACAGCCGTGCTCGCAGCGCGCACCAGCCCGCGCGCCCGGCCCTCGATCTGCTGCTGCCGTTGCAGCAGCTGCTGCTGCTGCTGCTGCTGCTGGGCCGTGTTGTTGTTCGCCCAGGCGCCGGGCCTGGCAGACGCAATCGGCCGTGATGACGTGCCGAGGTCGGCAGCGCCGCCACCGTTGAGGGACTGGCGCGGCTTGGCCTGGCTATCGCCGTTGCTGTTGCTATTGTTGGCGATGGCGCTGCTGAGCGCTGGCATGGCGCTGGCCAGCCGCTTCTTGTTGTTGCTGGCGATGGTGGCCTGCGCTGCGGCGGCGGTGAATGGGTTGAGCGCTGCCTTGGCGTTCATAAAGTACTCGTGGGTGAGGAGCTGCACCGAGGTGGGTCGGTTCTTGGGCTCGGGGTCCAGGCAGGCCTTGAGGAGGGACAGGGCGGAACGGTCCAGGGTGGTGGCGTACCTGCGGGAGGAGGTACGGGGCGGGCGGGGGCAAGGGAAGGGAAGGGAAGGGAAGGGAAGGGTGAACGGGTGGGAGGTTATCTGGACCATGCAACAGCAAGCACACTCAGTGACCCTGTGCACTGTTGTGTGGCGGGGGGGTGAGAGAAACTCGTGGCAGGTAAGGAGGAGCAGCAGGAGCAGGCAGGTGAGGGCCTTGACTCACCGCTTCTCCAGCGTGACCATGTCCTCCTCTTTGGGCATCTGCAAGCCCTTGAGGGCAGGGTGCGAGCTCATGCGCCCCGACTGGCGCGCCGTGCAGCCCACGCACTTGAGGATGAGCCACAGTTGGTCCATGTTGGAGCGGCCGGGGAACAGCGCCTGGCCTGTGGACAGCTCCACCAGCAGGCAGCCGAGCGCCCACACGTCTACGCCGGGGCCGTACGTGTCGCCCACGAGCAGCTCGGGCGCACGGTACCACCTGAACGATGAACAAGCAGGCAAGCAAGCAGGCAAGCTTGCCGTGCGTCACTTGCAGGTCGCTGGTTAGGGTAAGCAGGTGGTGTGGCATGGTGCGCTTGCTGGGGGCGCTAGTGCTGGAGCGGCCTGCTATTGCTGCTGCTGTTGGAGCGTCGCTGTGCGCGCACCGTGTGGCCACGTAGGGCGACAGGTTCTGGCCCCCTTGCGTCTGCGGCCGGGCAAAGCCAAAGTCCGCCAGCTTCACAGAGCCCTGAAAGAAAACGCACGTGAGAGGGAGGGAGCAATGGCAGCGGCGGGCGTCAGTGGCACTGCGCTGCGGCCGTGGCAGCGTTGTTACGGCTGCGGCTGTCGTGCATGTGCCCACCACCCTGCCTACGGGACGTTTGCTTGGCAGGGAGAAGGCTGTGTCAGCCCACTCACATCGTCGTCCGTGAGGATGTTCTCGGGCTTGAGGTCTCGGTGGATGATCTGCGCGCGAGGGCACCAACGCGAGCATGGGTGGCACATGCGGTACCGCCAGGACGACTAGATGCAAGCCAGCCGTTGCCCCTTTGGGGCCCTACATCGCGCATGCGGGCTCCCTTGGAGCGGCACGCGTGCTGCGCACCTGCTGTCCGTGCAGGAAGTTGAGCGCCAGCACCAGCTGCCACAGGATCTTCTTCACCTCCATGGGCGCCAAGCCACGAGGGTTGTTCTCCTGCGCAGTGTGAACGCACGCATGCAGCAGGCTATCCTGGCACACCAGCCGCACCCATGGCCTGAAACAGAGCCCCCGCTCAGAGCCGCTGCTAGCATGTAGCGCATGGACTGCCATACTGCTGTTGCTGCTGCTGCTGCTCCCCTCGCTGCCCCACCCTGCATGCCCCGATCACGCACCAGGAGCTTGAGAATTGACCTATCCATGATCTCAAAAACCATAAAGAGGTGGGTCTTTGAGCGAAAGAGCTCCAGCAGCTTGACCACGTTGGGATGCTGCAGCTGCTTGAGGATCTTGGCCTCCCGGATGGCAGTCTTGCGCATCTGTGCACAGGGAGGGAAGGAAAGGGCGTCTTGATGAGCATGGACCCACAGCCCCAGACAGCCACAACCACAGCCACAGACCAGACTCGTGCTGACGGTCCAGTGGCCAAATCTGCATCGAGGCGGTACGCGGCGCCCTCGCGCGTCGCCCACGCTGCATTCTCTGCCTGCTGTCAACCTTGCTGCAGCCTGTGGTGGTCGTGAGTGGCCCACGGCAGGTGCAGCACTGCCTGCTGGACCTGCTAGTGCGCCCGGGCGCACCGCAGCCCCGGGCACGCATCGTGGCGCCCGCCCTCACCTGATCGTTGCCATCCTCCATCTGCTTGATTGCCACGATGTCTCCTGTGCTGCGGTGCCGGCACTTGGTCACCGTGCCTGTGCGCACAATGCGTGCAGCGAGAGGTGGCACGATGATGAGCCGGAGTCGCCAAACTCGCGCTCCACCCCCGACCCTGAACACACGCTCACCATACGAGCCGCTCCCGATCTCGCATATCACCGTGTAGTCCTGCGTCGTGCGTTCGCGAGACAGGTACGTCAATTGCGCGATGGCGCCGCGAAGGCCGGACGGGTAGAGCGCCACGAATCGCAGAGCGGCGGATGCTTGCAAATAGTGGCATGTGTGGCGCAGCTCACCTCCATTGCTGCGCTCCTCTCGGCGCTGCGCGGCGGGAAAACGCCTGATTCTACTCTAGACGAGAAGCGCTAGCACGTCGAGCCTATGCTTGCCGACTCCATTAAGTGCGCGCTGTGCTTCCCTGTGCTCGCTTCCTTCCTCCTGTTCCTGATTTCGCAAACCCTTGGTGGCGAATTCAGAGCGCAGAGCGGCCAACGCACGCACGCTGTGACCAAGAGAAGCTGCAGGTCGCTTGATAGACAGCGCGCCGGCTCGTAGCGCTTCTTCTCCGTGAAAGTTGACTACGGCGGTCAACGACCATCGCGGAGCCGTCAAAGCGCAGCGAGACCGGGCAATTGAGCGGAGCTAGCGTGACTGTCTATGGAGGTGCGTCCGCTCTGTGGAGTTTCGGGCCCGGTTTCGCGTGTGAGGCGCTTGCACCATATCGGGCCGACGCGAGTGGAAGCCGTCAGGGCGCCGCGCACATCGCGCGGAGTGCATCAGCATCACTACAGCACGCTGATGCCTACCAAAGGCAGGCGTTGAGGTGGGTTTTGGGGGGTGCCGCACAGAGCCTTCCGCGACTCGCTTGCTCGCTCCGCCGTGACCTGTGCGCGCAGAGGTTCGAGTACGTGAGCAGCCTAGGCGAAGGTGAGGGTTGCATAGCGCGCGTTCTGCGTTCAGCGCCGAGCGTGGATGTGGTGCCATCTCATGATCACCAATGCTCCACAATCGCACGCTCTCGCAGGCGCTTATGGCGTGGTGTGGCTCTGCCAGGACCGGGAGACAGGTGAGCCTCCCCCTGAGCCTGCAGCCGGGGGCAATCCGTGCGCGTTGGGGGAGGGGCGTACCGCCAAACTGCCAATCCGCACGTCATCGAGCCGCCCTTGCTCGCGCTCCTGCTACTGCAGGCAAGCAGGTGGCCTTGAAAAGGTTCAAGGACGCGCATACCGACCCAGAGGTGAGCCGCCGCCATGCTTTGGAGCCGCAGCCGCCGCAGCCGCTTTTTTTTGTGGCCGATCCAGCTCCACAAAGCAAAACGCCCTCCCTGTTGAGCACAACACAGGTGATGCGCCTGGCGCTGCGTGAGGTGCGGCTGCTCAAGCTCTCCCAGCACCCCAACGTGGTCAAGATGCTCGAGGCGTTCCGCAGCAAGAGCGGCCGCGTGTACATCGCACTGGTGCGCGCGCTGCAGTGACGGGCGGTAGCAATCCCTGGAAGCGTCACCATTGCGCACTGATCTGCCCGACATACCGCGCACGCTCGTGACAATCGTGCAGGAGTATGTCGAGGGCACCTTGACGCAGCAGATGCGCCGGTGGCACGGCAAGGGCTTCCCTCCGCTGCTGGCAAAGTACCTCATCTGGCAGCTGCTGCAGGCAACTCAGTATCTCCACAACAGCAAGGTGCGTCTGCTTGCTGTGGGCGTGTGCGTTGATGGTGATGGCTTGCCGCCCCGTTTGCGACCTACACTCGCGCTGCGCGTGGCCAACTCTAACCTATTCATCTGCGCACTGTTGTTGGCGCAGATCATGCACCGTGACTTCAAGCCCGCCAACATCCTGCTGACCAAGGACTACGAGCTGCGCCTGTGCGACTTTGGCTTTGCGCGCCAGCTGCACCCGCGCGAGGTGGCCGAGTGGACCACGTACGTGGTGACGCGCTGGTACCGCGCGCCCGAGATCCTCGTCAGCGACTCGTATGGGCCCAAGGTCGACGTCTGGGCCGTGGGTGAGTGGACCCGGCTCACCGGTCTGCGCGGGCTGCGTTGCTGGTCGCCAGGCAGAGGGGCACGAATCGTGGCCGCCGCACTCGCCGCCAACGCGTGTTGTGCTTGCGCCCGACGGCTGCGCGCAGGCTGCCTGCTGTGCGAGATGATGGGCGGCCGGCCTTTGTTCCCTGGCAAGAGCAGCGCCGACCAGATGTGGCTCACGATGCGCACGCTGGGCGCGCTGCCGCCGCGCCAGGCGGCGCTCATGGCGACCGACAAGCTGTTCGCCGGCATGGTGCCGCCCACGCCCATGGAGCGCACCACGCTGAGCAAGCGCTTCCCCCAGCTGTCGGAGGAGCTGCTCGGTCTGCTGCACGGCTGCCTCGCGCTGGACCCCGCGCAACGCCTGACCGCCGAGCAGGCGCTGGCGCATCCGTTCTTCGCGGACGTGCCGGACACCATCAAGGCGATCGAGGCGTCGGGCCGGCCGGCGCAGGAGTTCTGGCTCGACATCGAGGACGCGTGGCTCGCAGCCGTCGCGGACAACGGCAACCAAGTCTGCTCGCCCTCCTTCATGCGCACCAGCGTCACGCACTCGCACCTGACGTCGCTGATGAAGCGCTCGGGCAGCGAGATGTGGCTCACCACAGGCGGGGACGACGAGGACGAGGACGTGGAGGAGAGCCTGGGCAGCATGCTGATGCGCACGCAGACGCCCACCGCGCCCAAGCACCTGCTCCGCCGCAACCTCACCTCCATGAGCATGAGCAGCAGCGCCAACTGGGGCCAGATGACCTCCATGACCTCCATGGCGGTGCCGGATGGCTCGGACTTGACCAGCGTCATGGACTCGCACCAGAGCATCTCGCGCACCAGCTGCGCCGTGGCCTCGCGGCGCACCAGCATTGCGGGACCGGACACCTTCGTCCGCCAGTCCTCCCAGTCGCAGGCTGCGGGGCCGGCGAGCCACGGTGCGCAGACCGCGGGCCCGTCGCGGCACTCGTCCATCATGCTGTCGGGCGAGTTCGAGGGCGTCGCCACGCCGACCAGCACGCTCACCCCGCCGCAGCGCCACCCACCCATGCTCGACACCACCTCGCGCTCCGCCAGCGCCGGCGGAGCGACCGTCAACTTCACGCGCCAGCCCAGCCGCACCACCGGCTCTCTCACCTCGTACATCAACGGCCTGAACGCCGCCAACGCCGGCACCAGCAATGCTGCGGCCAATGGCCTGAACAGCAGTAAGGTGGCCACCGCGCTGGGGCGCCAGACCAGCGGCGGCCTGGGGTCTTCCAGTGGCGGTGTGGGGGGCGGCAGCTTCAACGGCGCGGCAGGAATCGTGGCGCCACGCAGCCGCCTGGGCCCCAACTCCCAGACCATGGCCATCATGGCTAGCACCCCGCTTGGCCAGGCACTGTCAGGCACCTCCAACAGCAACCCCCTCCACGAGGCGCTGGCCGGCGTACTGGCCACGGCCGGTCCTGTCAGCGGGCGCAACACCATCTCAAGTGAGACGCCCATGGTGTCTGCACTCTCCATCCAGCCTTCGGTGTACAGCATGGCTATGGCTACCTCCTGGCACTCGCCCAGCACGGGCTTCAACTCGGCCACGTCAGTGGCGGCTATGCGCGCGGTGGCGCCCGAGCCCAACAGCAACGGCAGCTTCACAACTGTGGCGGTGGCGGGACGCCAGTCGCAGCAGCACGCCACCGTGCTGCAGAGCGGCGACAGCATGGACGCGAGCATGGTCGGCCCGCCCGTGCGCGGCCGCATGTCGCTCACCAGCAGCACCGTGATGGGGCCGCTGGGCCAGCCGTCGATGGGTGCGGAGGCGGCGGCGCACCACGGGGGGGCAGCGGCGCACGCAGCACACCACGAGCGCGCTGCTCTGGCTGGTGGTGCAGCAACAGCGGCAGCAGCAGCGCAGCGTGATGGGGCGCAGTCTGCTGGGTTCCTGAACAAGCTCAAGGTCAAGTTCAAGAGCCTCATGAGCACAGGCGAGGGCGGGCGGTCCGAGGGTGGCGTGGTGGCGACGGCACCGGGGGCGCTGGTGGCAGCGGGCGGTGGCAGCAAGGTGGTGCCTCCAGTGGCTGACACCAACCACGCCGCGATTGAGGCTGTGGCGAGGAGGAGGGTGGATGCGGTCAAGTAATAGGCTCATGAGGGAAGCCGCGCGCACGGATGGGTATGGTATGGTAAAGGTACTTAACACTGGCCTGGGTGTCCAGGGGGGGCGGTGAGGCAACACCCTGGCGTTGGGGGGTGCGATTAATTTGGTTTGGAGATGGCACGATAGAGAGAAGACTGGTTGTGGCGCGCCATGCCACAGGAAGCAAGCAGATGAAGACGTGACGGGGGAAGGGTTGCACAGCCCTGCTTGTTTAACCCCTCAGCTCGCGACACCACGTGTGCTCGGTCTGGTACTTGGTGCTACCGTCGTTTGTCGTTTTGTGATGTTGCCGTTGTTGTCGTTGCCGTTGTTGCTGCTGCAGCTTGTGCCTGTGCGCTTGGGCTAGCATGGCTCACGCCACTGGGGGCGCCTTACTACTTGCTATGGGAGCTATGGGAGTTAATCACTCACACTGCCAACTTGCCAACGGGTCCCATGGCACTTCTGTGAGCTTCCGCCGTTTGACTATCGACAGCCCTCTTGTTCTTACTGCGACCTTGGGGCAACACTGCCGACACACTGCTCTGGCGCGGCCTGATCAGACAAGGATCTGCCGCTGTTGTCACGTGCGGTGCGCGTCAACTGTGCGGTGAGCGTGTGGGCTGACGCCTTGGTGCTTTGCTAACAAGCGTTGTTACTTGCAGAACTGGGCTTCCACTGCGCTTGTATGTTGGTGCAGACAGGCAGTTGCCTTGCACCCGCGCCGATAGGACCACACCCTCTTGCGCCTTCTACTTGACCCATCTCTTCACGTTGCCTTGGTGCGTCGCAACTTCGCAAGCTGCCGCTAACGGGCCCCTCTCTATTCTTGCATGTCAAGCGCTCCCAGCAGCAGTGCCAGGGCACGCGCTTCGACTGGGATGGAGTGTGAGGGAGCTGGCAGTCACCGAGTGCGACGCGGCCTATTTGCGTAGCATGACTGGATGCTGGCGTTGGCGCGATACTTCTTTCTACTGACTGCACACTGCTGGCACTTCTGGAATGGGCCACGCTTGCACCCACGCTTGCCCTTCCGGCTTCTGGCCGGCCCGGCACTGCAGCAGCTCGTGCCCTCGCCTCGCCTTTTGCAAGTTGCGTGTGCGTGACATTTGATAGCCATTTCATGCCTGGAACGCAATGCATGCACGACCTGCCCATGATCATTTCAACTGGTGACGCATGCCATGCACTGAAGCAGCCACACAGCAGGCTCTGCCCCAACGCCCCAAAAGTCTTCGTGAACCTCACTGCGCAGCCTGCTCCACCAAGGAGGCGCCAACAGACACCTGCGACCAGGCGATGCTGTCGTGCGCGTCCAGCTCCACGGAACCGCTATCCCCAGCCTCCTGCTCTTGCTCCTCCTTGACCGAAGCCACGCGCTGGCTTGCCGGGGTGGCGGCCGCGTGCCCACTGCTCGCATCGCTGCTCCGCCGCGCGATGCTGCCGCCGGCATCGTGAGCCGTCGACCGCTTGCTCCCCGCGGCCGGGCCACCTTGGAAGGTTGCGATCGCCGCGTTGAGCTCGGCAAAGCTGTCCCCGCCACCCAACTCGTCGCCTTCCTCCTCCGCCGCCGCGCCGGCCAGCTTGGTGCTTCGCACGCTGGCCTCCCGTTGCGGCCCGCTGCTGCGCTGCGCCTTGAGGCTCTTGGTCACGGACCCCTGCCGACTTGCGCGCGCACCGCCCTTGCTGCTGGCGGCGCTTGCGGTGCTGAGCTGCTTCTTGAGCTGTGCGGCCTTCTTGGGGGCTTCCGCCGATCCGCGCTCGCTCTCCGCCGCCTCGTCGCCGCCGTTGTTATCCGTGGACCGCGCCGCACTGGCACTGGCGGCGCCCGCGATGGCTGCGGCGGACGCGGCGGTGTGGCGCTTGCTGCCCGGGCCGCGCTTGGACGCGGCGCTGCTGCGCTGCTGGTTGGTCATGGTACTGGTGTTGGAGAAGCGCACGCTGCCGTCCAGCGAGAAGCCATCCTCATCGCCGTCGATGGTGAAGGCCGCTTCCTCCTCCTCGCCCTCAGCTGCATCACCCTCCTCACCCGCGGCGGCCTCCCCACCAGCACCATCGTCCGCGCCCTCTGCAGCAGTCGCCGGGCCGTCCTCATCAGTGGCGCCCGCCGCTGTTCCGTCCTCCTGCTTGCTCTCGTCCTCACCCTGGTCCTCACCCTGGTCCTCGGCCGCAGAGCGCGACCCTCTCGAGTCCTTCTTGCCAAGGATGCCTGACGCAAGCAGCACTGCCGAGGGCGAACGAAGCCCTGCAAGGCCGCTTTGGGAGAAGCTGCCGGCGTTGCTCGCGCCAGTAGGCGGCCTGTCTCCGCTGACCACGCCCGCATCCCCATCCGCCTCTTCCTCCTGACCCGGCGCTTCCGCTGGCTGCGGCAGCTCCTCATCGCCACCCTCCTGCTCCGCCTCCTCCTCCTCCTCCTTGTCCGGCTGGGCTTCGTCCCCTTGCTGACTCCCGCCGTCCTGCTCTGCCTGCTCGCCCGCCCCCTCCTCCTCTTCCTGCTCCTCGTCAATCCGTGCTGGATGCGCCTCCCCAGTCCCTGACTCCTTGGCCTTGCCCTCGCCTCCATGCAGCTCCTGCAGCACCTGTGACCTAAGGGCGTCCAGGTCCAGGGACTCAATCGACGGCTCAACCGACACGCCAAGCGACGGCGCCTCTGCCCCTGCAGACGGCCGCTGCGCTGCCTTGCCGGCCCCTGCCGCCGCCAGCGTCTGCGCCACACTGGAGCTCACGCTCGCTTTGCTCCTGAGGGACGCCGCCTCCTCATGCTGATCCAAGATGCCGCCACCTTGGTGTGAGCCGCTTGCCCGTGACGCCCGGCTGCCGCTGGCGCGCTTGCCGCTGCCGGGCCGTGCGCTGCGCGCGCTCTGCGGCTGGGAAGCAGCAACCTGGCTGCCCTCCTGCCCCTGCTCCTCCTCGCCGTCCTCCCTGCCTTGCGCGGACGCCGCACCCACTGACTTCTCAGCCTCCAGTGCGGGTGCAGCTGGCGCGTCGCTGCCGGCCGCTTCACTGCTGCGGCTCGCACGCTTGCTGCCGGCGACGGAGCCTTTCCGCATGCTAGCGGACGTGGAGGCGGGTGCATCGCTGGCGTCGCTGGCACGCTTGCTGGCGGCAGCCGAGCCGCCTCGCGCACTGGCGGACGCAGAGCCAGGCGCATCGCTGGCGTCGCTGGCCCGCTTGCTGGCCTGCGCGCTGCTGCCCTTGACGCTGCTGCGGGCCGACGCGCTGGGTGGCTTGCCCGCGCCGCTGGAAGGCGTGAAGAAGCGAGACTTGCCAGCACCCGCACCATCGTCCAGCGCGTGGCTCGCTGTAGCAGCTGCCTCCTGCGCCTTCCACATGGCCGCCGCCTGCGCCGCCGCCCCCGCCTGCGCCGCGACAATCTTCTCCCGCAGCGCATCCGCCGCTGCCTCCGCCGCTGACTTTGGCCGCGCTGGCGCAGCAGCCGACTTCTCGCTCCCGGCTGACTGCTTGGACGCTTTGCTGACGATGCCGGCAGCAACGCTCCCATCCTCACTGCTGCCCAAGTCCTCATCGATCCCGCTCTCCTCCTCGTCCGCGCCGCCACCACCACCTCGCTCCTCCTCCTCCTCGTCGCTATCGCCGAAGCCATCGTCCGCAACCTTGCCGCGGAAAAGCGCCGGCGCTGCTGACTTCGGCCGGATGAAGCTGGCAGGGCGCGACGCGGCGCCATTGGCCGAGTTGCCAGCGCTGCCGAGCGTGGACGGCTGCAGCCCGCCCCGGCCCTGCAGCAGCGCGTGCGCCGCGTTCTCCGCGTCGCCCGCCGACCCTCGGACGTTCACAGCGCCGCCCGAGGGCTGCCACGCGTTGCGGCTGCCCCGCAGCGGCGACCCCGGGACGGACATGGAGGCGGCGGAAGCTGCACGGAAGGTGGAGCCGGCGCGGCTGGCGGGCGGTGGTGGCGCGCCTGTGAGCCCGTTCATTGGCGGGGGCCCTCCTCGCGGCGTCATTGCCCCGTTGAGTGACCCACCCGTGACGGACCCAGCTCGGCTAATGGGCAGGCCGCTGGCGTCCGTCAGCAGCAGGTGCCGCTGCTGCTGCTGCTGCTGCTGCTGCGCCAGTGCTGCTGGGTTGCCCTGGAAGGAGGCGCGGGCGAGGTCGCTGGGGGCGCCGTTGGCACTGGAGAAGCTGGCGTGGTGCTGGGAGGCGATGCGGGACGCCTCGAGGGCGGCGGCACGCTTGGCTGCCTCAATCGCCTGCACAGTACAGTGCACAGTGAGGACAGGTCTATCAGGTGTTGCTTTTGGATTCCCCATCAGGGCCACAGTTTGCTCTAGCAACTGCGCTTCAGGCAGGCCGCTGTGGGGTGGACGCTGTTCCAACGGGCGTGGACGCACACGGACCGCGCACCTGCATGTTGGCGCTGGAGACGGGCATGGCCGCGCGCGACAGCGTTGCCGCTGACGCCTGCTGGGACGCCAGCAGAGAAGCCAGCTGCGCCTGCACCTGGGCGGTGGCGGCACGGTCGGCGTCAGCCTGCGTGCATTGGTGAACGGCGTGCATGCAGGCGTAGCAGTGTGAAGGCACGACAGTGGAGTCAGCAAGTCCGCTTGCGCTGTCAACAGGACACGTGAGCGCAGGCATACAGGGTGCAGAGAGAGAGTCGTGGCTGCGTTTGCCGGATGTGTGCCGGCTGAAGCAGCGAGTCATTGACCGCACATGGCAGTGTGGGCAGTTTTTCAACATGGCGCGTGAATACTCCTGTCTGGCAGCACCACGGCGCCTGCTGTGAACGCCATGCAATGATGATGATGATGCGTGTGGCGCCGCACCTGCGTGGCCTGGCGTGAGGCCTGCAGTGCCGCGGACTGCGCGGCGTCGGCGGCTGCCTTGGCGGCGTTAGCCAGCGATTGGGTGCTGGTCTTGAGGTCCAGGTGCTCCTTGGCCATGCGGTTGAGCTCAGCCTGCACGTATGTATGAAGCCAGCGCAGGCATGCACGCACACACGCCTTTGTGACCTGGTTGTGGGTGTCATGCTTGCCAGACACGTGGATGTGTCAGATGCAAAGCTCAACACGAGTTCAGCACCATAATGATGAGGCTGCCCTGGAGGTGCTGCAAGTCAGCGCCAGCCAGCGCACCTGTGCGGCGTTGAGCTGTGCGCGCGCCTGCTCCAGCTGCTTGGTCAGGTCCACCACCTGCTGCTGCGCCGTGGCCGCGGCGTCCGACTGCTCCGCCGCCGTGTGCTCAGCCTCCTTGAGGGAGCCCAGTAGGTCACGGTTCATAGTGAGGAGCTCCTGCACGTGTCAAGGAAGCAAAGGGAGGTGCAGCTGCTGGCTCAAGGGCCCCAGTGAGGGGCCCAATGGTCTAGAGGGGAGCCCATCATGCAACCCCCCCAGCCGGCCCCACACTGCTGAGGGCAGGTGTGGAGGAGCACGGCCCCCTGAGGCGTCAGCGCACCTGCAGTTCCTCCTGCGTGCGCTGGCTCTTGCCGCTGCGCACTTCCTCCCGCCACAGCGCCATGCAGGCGTGCAGCAGCTGCAGGTCGGCCCGCTCCCGCGCCCTGCACACCACGTGGTGATGCCGCCGCCGGGTGGCGGCGTGGGCCTGCCATGCGGCAAAGACCTTGCTGAGGGCTTGCAGCCGGGCGTGGCGCGAGGCCTTTGCGTCGCGCAGGGCCAGGCGCTGCTGCTGCTGAGTCAGCGTCCGCCAGCCCAGGAAGCTCCTGCTGAGGCATGCCTGCAAACATGGACACATCACAGGTAGGAATGCGTGATGTGCGCCTGGCGTGGGGGCACACAGCTGACTCTGAGAGTGCGCCGCTTTCCCATTTCCCTCGCACCTTGCGTGCGTGCGCCTCAGCCCTTGCCACCCTCTGTTCAGGGAGCACTCCAGCACCCGCCACGGGCCCGTGGACGAACTCCTGCCAGGCGGTGAAGGCCTGGGCCAGGCGGTAGTTGGCCAGGCGGGACAGAGCACGCAAGGCGCGCCGCCGGGCCAGCACCCGGTCAAACCAGGCGCAGAACACCGCGCGTGCCAGCGCGCCGCAGCGGTGCCTGCAGGCAGAGCACGTGGTGTCAAACCGGGCCATGCTGAGCAGCAGCTGATGGTTGGGTGGCTGCCTCCTGGCCAGAGGGCTGGCACCCGTTCCGTCCGTCTGTCCGTCTGCCGACACCCAAACAAACAGCACGCACGCACCGCCTGCGCCCGCACGCTGTAGGCAGAAGCTGGCCACCACAGCACTTCTGGCGGCCTGCGGTGAGGGTCATGTCCGTTCATCCTGCACCCACCTGACCGCACGGTACGCCTGTGTGGCCCCCCTCCTCTGCAGGTCTAGCCCCCGCCTCCAGCAGGCCATGGCCTGGCGCAGCGTGCGGCGCCGCCACCAGCGCTTGGCGCGCCGCCACTTGGCCGAGGCCAGCTCCACCTCCTGGAGGGACAGGTGCTCAGGCAGCTCACCCGCACCACCCTGCACCACCCACCCAAAACGCCTGCGGGGCAGCATGTGCACCACAAGACACCACTTGTGCGTGTGCAACACGGCAACCACCACCAGCGCTGTGCCCACCACCTGCAGCCTGACCACATCCCCACCCGCGCATCGCAGCCCGCCCCCAGTGTGGCTCTCACCTCGAGGCCTGCTGCACGGACGGCTGCAGGATGGTCCAGTACGACCCGCTTGTTGATGACATGCCCTGGAAGGCTGCTGCCTCTGATGCACCGGGTGGCACCCAAGGCTCACCCTCAGCACCACCACCCGCTGCCCCCAGGCTCAGCTCCCCACGCGCCCAGGCCCCTGCCTGGCCTCGCGACGCAGCCGACACAGCGGACAGCGGCCGCACGCGCCCAGCGTCCAGCGCCTGCGCGTACTCGGCAGTGAGCAGCGCGCCACCCGCGTGCTGCTGTGCGTGCTGTGCCGTGTGGAGGGGCGCGTTGAGGAAGAGCGCTGAGGGGTCCTGGTGGAGGGCCATGGCCGCGTGCGGGGCGGGGGACGCGCTGTGCGGGCGCTGGCGGCTGGCGCTGTGTGCCCGGGACGTGACCACAGTGGAGGAGGAGGGGTAGGGCACCAGCGGCGGCCTGCCTGCCAGCTGCTGCTGGTGGTGCTGGTGGTGGTGGTGCTGGTAGGCGGCGGGGATGGGCTGGGTGTGGCTGAGGCGGTGGTGTGCTGCGGGGCTGCGGGAGCGTGGGGAGGTGTCACGGGCGGTGCTCCACAGCGGGTTGAAGCTGTGCTCACTCACAAAGCTGCGTGTGCGTGAGCGAGCGCGACAACATGGCATGATGCGTCGTGCACGCGGCAGGGTGGCAAGGGTGTCTGCCTCCTGCCCTGCTGCTGTATGCTGCTTTTGCCACGCACCTGTCAGAGAGGGGGATCTGTGGCGCGGACCAGAGCGTACTCCCGTCCCTGTTCGGGCTGCCCGCCCTGGGGCTGAGGGCAGAGGCTGGCTGGGTGTAGGCTGCAGGCTCCTGAAGAAGAGCTAGGGGCTGACTGTGGTGCGGGTGGTGCTGCACGATGGCGGACGAGGGCCGCGTGCGTGTAGGGCCCGCGGGGGGCCGTCCGTGCAGCGCCGCCGACATTGGCCGGTTGCGGTGCGCTGCCTTGCCGGGCGTGACTGCCTGCTGCTGCCTCCACTGCTGCTCCTGCACGGCGTCGAGTCAATGGGCAATCACACGATGCAGCCATGCACCAGCACGGGAGCCGCGGCAGCAGGCGGAGCCCCACCAGCACCGTGCGACCGCTCACCAGCAGCGCCTGCTGCTGCTGCTCGTGCTCGTGTCGCGGCGCTCCTGCTTGCTGTTGCTGCTGCTGCTGCGCCCAGCCCTGCTGCTGAGGCGCACCCCACGCGTACGCAGGTCCACCAGCTGCTGGCTGCGAGGCCATTGCGTACTCTGTCATCCCCGGTATCGCTGGAGCTGGGGCTGCTTCCTCAAGGTGCTGCGAGAGGTCGCGGAGGCCTCAGGCGCCTCCTCCTCCTCCTTGCTGTGGCATCATGCTACAACGACGTCCGAATCACGTCCTTGGGGCGTCGCCATGGCTCGCACCGTGGCTCGTGCGGTGGGCACGTACTCGTGCCCTCATCCAGCCCTGAAACCGTCCGCGCAGAGAGGAGGAGAAGGAGTCACCAGCACCAGCATGATGCCTGGTGGCATGTGCCTGCCTCTGGGGCACGCTGTTGGACGCTGGTTCCGCTGCGCCCCTCGCCTTGCCTTGTGCTCTGTAAGTGCTCTGCACGCATGCTAGCAGTCTGCAGACTCCCTGTGCCTCCTCTGTGGTGGCATTCCTTCGATCTGTGCTTCGCGACACGCGTCGCGCATGCATGTGCGTGCCGGCGCCGCCCCACGCCGCCACCATTGGCAGCAACACACAGGCGCACATACACACGATGCCAGAGACCAGCAGCCACCACAGCTGCAGCTGCAGGCGCTAGCAGGTGGCGCAGGAAGAGGTGGGACTCGCCAGTCCGATGGAGGAGAGCGGCTTCAAGCGTCGCCTGCTCGGCGTGCTCTCGTGGCTGCACGAGAACCAGTATGAGAGCGCGGCAAGCGCGCTGCTCTCGGCGGTGCAGACCGACCCTCGACTGGAGGGCGATTCCACGGGCTCGGAGCTTCAGAGCCTGCTTGCGTGAGTGTCTCCATTGCCGTGTGTTCTCCGTGTGCGTGCGCAATTGGGCAGTGCTGTGGGCGCGCGCACGGTGTGGGGTTGTCTCGCACTGTGCCATCCCTGGAGCGCCCAGGAGCGTGGTCAAGAGCACGTCCGATGGCGCTGCGTGGCCATCGTGCAGGTCCGTGGTGCCCAGCGGCGCTGCGACGTCGGTTCTCGACCTGGGCCAGAGTTTAAAGCAGCTTCAGAGCGCAGCGCAAGAGCTGCCTGCTGCTGGAGGAGGGAGCAGCGCGCGCGGCAAGGTGGCATACAGCGAGCAGTCAGGTGCGCGAGGGCAATGCTGCAGGGTGCGCAGGTGGTGGACAGGTGCACTTCGACAACGAAGTCGCCCTCGGAGCCGCTGCGAATGCGCGCAGTTCCGTGGAGCGAGGCGATCAACGAGTACGACAACCAGGAGGACGTGGGCTACAGCCGCAGGGACGTGCAGGGCCAGCAGCAGTTCGTCGACACGGAGGTAGATCTCCAGAGCGATACTCGCAGCACCGCAGACCACAGCATTGGCCAGGCCGGCCTGGCAGGCGAGGAAGAGGAGGAGGAGGACGACGGGGAGGAGGAGGAGGAGGATGCGGGGGAGGGCGACGCTGACAGCTTGCTGGGCGGCACCAGCATGGGCGCCCGCACCGGCACGGGCGGTCCCACCAGCAGCGTCGGCGCCGTGGGCGGCGGCGGGGCAGGCAAGGACGGCGCCGGCAGCACCTGCGGCAGCAGCATCTCCGGCGCCGTGGTCGACCTGCTCCCCTCGGCCTCCCACAACGCCCTGGCGCCCCCCGCCAGCCCCCGTGAGGGCGCCCCCTCCAACACCAGCAGCACGGCCCTGCAGCTCTTCCCCAGCAGCGTCGACGCCTGGGACCTAGGCCCCGTGGGCATCCGCATCGCCGACCCCGTCACCACGCCCACCAAGAGCAGCAGCAACGCCGTCGCCGCCGACAACGGCGAGGGGGAGAGCCGCCCCGTGCTCTCACGCGTCGAGTCCCTCTCCTCCTCCTTCAAAGACTTCGACATCGAAGGCCTAGGGGACGACGGAGAACACACGCCGTCACGCCGCGTCTCCGCCACCACCCAGCCCCACCCCACCCCACCTGGCGCGGATCCCTCCCAGCCCCCCGGCACCACCACCGCCACCACCAGCGGCGGCGGTGGGCTAGCCTCCTCCTCCTCCTCCGACCCCACAGGCGGCGCCACCGCCGAAGTGATTGACTTCCACCCGGTCATCCTCTCCCCCACCCCGGGCGGCGGCGGCTCCAGCAGCGGTGCGGCCGGCGGCGGCGCAGGCATCCCCTCCCCCACAGGCTCCTCCCCAGTGCTGCTGCTGCCCCAGCAGCCCTCCTCCAAGGGCCCCACCGAGCCACCGACAGCTGACATTGACCTGGGTCCTCCCCCAGGCCTCATGCCAGGTGACCCTCCTGAGCCCGACCTGTCTGGACTCATGACGCTCACGCAGCCGGCCACTGTGGTGCTGGCGCCGCCCGTCATGAGTGGGAGCAGCGGCGGCGTGGCGGCGGGGGAGAGGTCGGCGGGGGGCACGCGGGGCGCGTCACCGGATGCTAGCCACGGGCAAGGGAAGGGGCCGGCGGGCACCAGCAAGGGCCCCAGCAGGTGAGGGCGGGGTAGGGTAGGGCGGTGGTGCCTGCTTGTGGGGCGTGTGTGGGTTGTAGGGACACGCGCACGGGTGGCGTGTGTGCAAGGCAAGGCAGCGGGAAGCACACCAGGCAAAGTGCTCTGTGCAGCTGTGTGGGAACCTCCAGCTGGTGCATTTTTTGTGGTGGTGTCGCTCTGCACGCACGCACGCAGGAGCGAGTCAGGCAAGGAAGGCAGCCCTGTTGACGGCGCGGGTGCTACAGCCACCATCACCACCACAGCAGGGGCAGGTGGTGGCGGTGGTGGTGGGCTGGGTGGGCTGGGTGGCTTCAGCTTCCCTGTGGCCACCACGCCCTCGGAGCCGCAGCCTGACCACCGGCTGTTCAAGTCGTGGCCGTCAGTGCGCAGCAGGTGCGCGTGCGTGGGTTGGGTAGCGAGTGGTGCAAGGAGGGGGCTTGCAGGGCAACAGGGCAAGTCGCTGGAATGGCCTCGCGCCCGGACGCAGCGGCACCACCTCGGCCCGCCACAGGAACAACAACACAGCGGCAGCCACTTGTTGGGTGCAGCTGCACGCCAGTGCACAGTCGTGGAGGTTGGGGTGAGCCATGTGTAGATTGCCGACCTTCCTTGCTCTCCCTTGCTCTGTCTGCCACACGTGCGCACACAGTTGCACCTCCGAGGTGATTGCCGCCTCTGATGACGACCACATGGCGGCAGACTACGCGGATGACGGTGCGTCCTAGAGGGCACAGCGCTTGGGTGCAGCATTGCGGCGCGTGGTTTTGTGGTGCTGATGCTACCCGACGCATGGGCTAAGGACCTGGGGGTGGGGAGCAGCAGGCCCTGAAGCCATTGCGGACCATCGCCAGCACTCGGCGGCAGGCGTGGAGCAGGAATGGGTGCAGGCAGTCAGGAGTGTCTCCTTGCGGCAGCCAGAGCAGCAAATATGCCTGGCACCCTGCTCTCTGCCCTGCTCACCTGCCCTGCCACCCTCGCTCCCTCCCTCCCTGCCACCCACCCACGCGCAGAGTACCTCCGTTCCGTGTCCAAGCCCACCAGCCGCACCGCCTCCCAGTCCCTCGGCGACCTAGGCGGCGTCAACCTCTTCAAAACCTCGGCCCCGGGCCACTCCCCGCCCAACTCCACCACGCCCCTGCACCCACGCGGGGGGCTGCTCGCCACCGGCAGCGAACCGCACCCCTCGCACCTCCACGGGGAGGACAGCGGCGCCGCTGCCGGCGGTGGGTCGCAACCGTCTCACGAAGGAGGTGCCGTCTGGCCGTTCGGCGGCAGCGTGGGCAAGGCAACCACCACCCACAGCTCGAGCGGGGCTGCACCCGTGGTGCCTTCCCTGCTACCCACCACCTCGTCCTCATCCTCGCAGCACCACCACCACGCGCAGCACCACAGCGGCGGCAACGTGCAGCTTGCCGGCGCGTCGCCAAAGGCGCTCCTCGGCACGTCGTCGCCGGCGGCCAGCAGCAAACGCGGCGGGGGCGGCGGCATGTCACCTGCGGGTGGCACCAGCCCGTCGGGCAAGGCAGGCGCCATCAGCGAGCCCAGCACCAGCACGGGCACGAACGCCGCACTCTACAACACCTGCCTGCCTCCTTCCTTGGTGTCGCTCGTCTCATCGCAGTCGCAGCACCTGTCCCCGGGGGGGAGCAGCACAGCGGGCACAGCGCGCGGCGGTGGTGGTGCAGGTGGCGGTGGAGGTGGTGGTGGTGGGAGCAGAGGAGGGGTGGAGGGGCTCAAGACGTTTGGGTCGGGGAGGTGGACGGCGGGTGGCGGCACGCTGGCGCGCGCCGGCGGGTCGCATGACGTGGCGGCGGCCTTGTCCTCGCCTGCGGCGTCGAGCAGGCAGGCGACGCCACCGGGCGCGGGCACTCCGGGGGGCAGCAGCAGCCCGGCGGGTGGGCTGGGGATGGTGGGGCGCCTGAGTGCGGGCGTGTCCGAGGGCGGGGGGAGTCACAAGGCGGCGGCGGGGGCGGGGGCGGGGGGGCACAAGCAGCCAGTGGTGCTTGCGCCGATTCCGCTGCCGCCGCCGCCGGGTGGGGATGTGCGGTCTGGGGGGCCGGCGAGTGGGAGGCGGGGGCAGGGGGCGCAGCAGCAGCAGGATCAGCAGCAGCAGCCGCAGGCCGGCAGCAAAGCAGCAGGTGCGTTTTGGGTGGGTTGGTGGGAAGTTGTGGGTCTTCGTTCTGCGCAAGGTTTCCTGCAGCTCCAGGCTCCCACAAGCATGCCGCTCGTTTGCGTTGTTCTTGTGCCGTTGGGTGCAGGCGGAGCGGCTCAGGCGCAGCGGCGGCACGCACAGCGGGACGGCGACGGGCAGGAAGACCAGGACGAGCAGCAAGACGACGCGGGGCAGGAGGAGGAGGAGGAGGAGGAGGTGGATGACGTGTCGGCGTATGGTGAGGAGGACGAGGAGGAGGACGAGGACGAGGCCATGCAGGCGGCGCAGGGCTTCACCTGGCAGACCATCCACCTGGCGCCACCCACCAGTGAGTGCTGCGCTGCCCATGCGCACGACACACCCGCACGACAGCACGCATGATGGGTGCCTCGTGCCACGCATGCCAAAACCTTGCTGGCGCGCTACCTTTCCTTTGGGACGGGCACGGGGCAGGAGTGTCTTGGGTGCTGTGTGGCGCGACGTGTACAGTATGCATGCATGCGCACGCAAATGCCTAGGGCCCGTCGACATCTGCGTGCCGTGCCGACTAGGACAAGCGTCTCATCATATGCCCACTGGTGCCTTTTCGTCTTGTTGCTCCGCAGGTGGCTTGGAAGGTGGCGGGGGGATAGATCAGACGCCGTCCTCCCAGCGGGGCGGCGTGAGCAGCAGCAGCCCCTTCCAGCCCGCACAGGCGCACGTCACACCTCGCTACACGGTGAGGAGCGGGTGGTAGGCCCCTCATCTTCGTCTCTTTTGGAATTCCTGCAGCTTGAGCTCACGACAGCAAAGAGTGAGCAAGCAAGCGGGTGCGGGAGAGGGAGCTGAAAGGCACGTCTGCTAGCGTGTTTGTGCGGGTTTGCATCTGTTTTAGCGCCTCGTGGGCATATCAAACGTCCCGCAGCTCATTATCAGCTCTGTGCACATGTGGTGGTTTTCTTTACATCTGTTTGTTTTGCATCTCTGTGTGTGTGTGGTGTGTGTGCAGGTGAATGAGGACGGCAGCGTGACGTACGAGTACGACCCAGAGTTCATTGCGCGCAAGTACGAGGTGCTGGACCTGCGTGTCTACCACAGGTGAGGGACGGGAGTAGGGGCAGACCTGTGAGGGATGGGTCAGGCAGCGCGTTCACCACAGGTGAGCGACGGGAGTAGGAGGAGAGATGGGGCAGGCAGGGAGGGGCTCGCGTGTACCACAGGTAAGGGGTGTACCCTCTGCGCCAGCAAGACTCAGGCGCGTGAGCTCACCCACCCACATGGCCAGCACACTCTGCTGCACAACTGCACAACGACCCCCTCAACAGCGGAGCATGCGTGTGTGCCCACGGCCGCAGGCGGCACCGCACCGGGTTTGCGGAGACCAAGGACTTCCCCAGATCTGACGGCTGTGATTGTTGATGTGTGCGTGCCTACAGGCGGCACCGCACCGGGTTTGAGGAGACCAAGGACTTTCCCATCCGCATGCACGACCTCATTGCTGGGCGCTATCAGGTGGTGGACTTCCTTGGCAGCGCCGCCTTCAGCCGAGCAGTGCAGGCGCTCGACATCAAGACCAACGTGCTCGTGTGCCTCAAGATCATCAAGGTGAGCTGAACTGCTCGTTTGCAACGAGGTCATCTAGGTGGGCTGCGCCTTGTGGGCTGGTTTGCGAGGGCTGCAAAGGCAGGTGCAACGGCTTTGGAGCCTTCATTTGGAGCCTGGCAGCACGAGGGCCTCGGACCACTCGTGCCGTTGCCCTGCTTTGCTTTGCTTAAACACACGACACCAAGGAACACATGCAGTGTACCACCACCTGCTCCGTCCGTGCCTTTACACTTGCTTGTGTGTCCCATCGCCTGTGCCTGTGCCAGAACAACAAGGACTACCTGGACCAGTCGCTGGACGAGATCAAGCTGCTCAAGTACGTCAACTCACACGACCCAGAGGACAAGTTTGGCATCGTGAGGCTGTACGACTACTTTTACTACAAGGTGAGGTCCGGGCGGGAGCGGCGGGTGGGAGCGAGGGGACAAGGGAAGGAAGGGAGGGAAGCAGGGCGTGGCTGGGAGATCACCAAGTGTGGGCGTCGCGAGGCGATGGGAAGCGCTGTTCTGGTCTGCCTTCTTCCCAAGGGCGAGGTGACTGCTGTGCACCACCCTTCGTCGTGTTGTGCGTTTGGCCTCTGAACTGGTGTCTGCTGTGCACCACCCTTGTCGTGGTTTTTGCCATGGCCTTTGAATTCAGGAGCACCTGTTCCTGGTGTGCGAGCTGCTGAGGGCCAACCTGTACGAGTTCCAAAAGTACAACCGGGAGAGCGGCGACGCACCGTACTTCACAAACGCCCGCATCCAGCGCATCGCGTACCAGGTGCGCCAGGGGAGGGGAGGGGAGGGCTGCAACGGGTGACGCATGACGCAGGCAGCACGGCATGGCCTGGTATGGACCGGGGGGAGCACTGACCTGCCCGCGGTGCACGAGTGGGTGTGGCTGTTGCGCAGAACTGCGCCCAGGACCTCATCCACGTCGCGCCGCACGCAGCCGTGCACCCATGCACCTTTCCGCACCCGTCCTTGTTGCTGCTGTACTGCTGCCGCAGGTGCTGCGGTCGTTGAGTTACCTTCACGCGCTGGGCCTGGTGCACTCGGACCTCAAGCCCGAAAACATCTTGATCCGCTCGTACTCAAAGTGAGAGCATTGCAGCCATGGCGCCGCCTGCCCCGCCCTCTTGTTCTCATCGCCGCACACCCGGCGTGCTGCCGACGCTGATGCTGTATCGTCCTCGGTGCCATGCTGCGCTGGGGGCCACTCCCTGCCTTGTGTTGCATGCAGCACGGCGTGCACTGCATGTGGCGCTGTATGTGCACACCAGGCGCCCCTCTCTGAAGCACCAGCAGTGCACGACCTGTGCGGGTGCTCACGCGTGTGTGTGCTGTGCGGTGTGTGCTGCCGCAGGTGCGAGGTCAAGGTGATTGACCTGGGCAGCTCGTGCTTCATCACCGACCAGCTGTCGTCCTACGTTCAGTCGCGCTCGTACCGTGCCCCCGAGGTGATATTGGGCCTGCCCTACGACCAAAAGGTGGACGTGTGGAGCCTGGGCTGCATCCTGGCCGAGCTGTCCTCAGGGCAGGTGCTCTTCCAGGTGAGGCGGCGTTCGTTGCTTCATCTGGTGGGCTGGGCGGTCACAGCGGCACTCGCACGCCTGTGCCTCACTGTTTTTGCGTGACCATTGGCTATGCCAAGCAACCATGCCTGGCTGGCGGCAACATGCAACGAAACGAAACGGCAGGCATGACGTTTCGTTGCCTGCACATCGCATTACTTATCCTTGCTTCCTCGGTTTCAGTGAGTCGTCCACTGTCAGCCTGTCTTGTGTGTGCGTGACGCATGCTGTTTGCGCAGAACGACTCGTTGGCCACCCTACTGGCGCGTCTCGAGGGCATCCTGGGGCCCGTGCCGCGCTGGATGGTGTACAAGGGACGCTACGCGCACCGGTACTACACACGCAGGTGAGGAGGATAGGGGCTCTGCGCTTGAAAGGGCGATGGAGATGCGTGGGTGTGGGTGGGGACAGCCACGCAGTGCGCTCATGTGTGAATCACACACAGCACTATGCAGCCATCAGCAATGTGCTGCTCGCGTAGCCATTGCAGCCGCTGATGCTTGCCATCCTGGAGCATCGCACGCGCAACCGTGCCCTCCCCACCTCCCTGCTGCGGCCCTTTACACGTGTTCCAACCCCACCTGTGCCTTCCCCCTCGCTGCACCCTGTGCGCACCCTCTTTACCCGCGCAGTGGCCAGCTGTACGAGAAGAACGCCACCACGGAGCGCTATGAGCTGCTGACGCCCAAGCGCACCAGCCTGCGCCACCGCGTGCCCGACGCCGACGAGGGCATGCTGAGCTTCATCGCGCACCTGCTGCACGTGGACCCGCACAAGAGGCCCACGGCGCTGCAGGCGTTGCAGCACCCCTGGCTGGCACTCGCCTACCCACCGGACGTGGCGTGAGCGGGCTGGCTGGCTGTGCATACGGGTGCATCCGGCCCGGGATACCACACCAGGCGTGGCGTGTGTGCGGGTTGCGGTCGATTCGATCAAGGCCCTGCACATCAGACATGCCTTGCGCGGGCTACGCTGAGCGGACCTGGCTGCGGCGTGTGAAAGCAGCTGGCCGGTCGCCTGGGGAGCATTGCACGGCGGCATTGGCATCGCATTACTGTGCTGCCAACGGTGCAGACAGCGGCGGGCGGGCTTTGCACGCGTGCTTTGTGTGGGTCCGCAGTGGCTTTGTCGGGCCGCCTGGGCACGTGTGAGAAGGGGGTGAGGGGTGAGCGTGCTGGCAGCACTGCAACGGAGTAGTCAGCGAGCTGGGCTGGGTCGGCGGGGCTTGGGGCTTGGGGGCAGTTGGTGAGATTGTGTGCGAGCGGCGTGTTTCACTGACTGCAGCAACTTGCTAGGTGGGAGGGAGCTAGCGTCCTGGCATTAGCAATAGCAGCTGCTCGTGACGTGGCTCATGAGGGGAATGGCTGTCAGCGCAGACCAGGCCTGTCATGTCTGTGGCACTGGCTCGTGCATTGTGAGCCCCTCTCCCGCTCCCGCAGGCAAGGCACGCTGTCAAGCGCCTTTGGTGCGCGGGCCGCCGCGTGTGTGGGGGGCACGTACTGTCACAGTGTGGTGCTGCAATGACTAGCCGATGACAATCTGGGGTGACACTTGGGGTGTAGCCAACATGACCGTCGTGACAAGCACCGTGTCAACAGAGCTCGCAGTAGAAAAGGCAGCGTTGCCATGGGCAGCTGCTGTGCGCACGTGCTCCCAACTTGCTTAATGCGATTGACCGTTTGGTGCGGTGGTGGTGACGAGAGCGAGCGCATGCTGGGCTTGTTACGGGGGGCTCCTGCGCACGCGCGGTGGGTGCTCTGCTCTGGTCATGGCGTTCTGGGTGGGGCTGGGCACCATGATGCGGAGAGCAGCGGAGCTTTCATTTCCTTGTCGTTTTTTCTTCCTCTCCTTTCCCTTTCCCCGGTATGACCGTGGTTCTGTGGACTACAGGCTAGCCGTGCGTGGTGGTGGGACTGCTCTGCCGTGTTCACTCGTGATTCCTTCGCTACCCTTCTCCCTTCTGCTTCTTGTTGCGTTTCCTTTTGGGCGTGTTCACCACACTACGAATGGTTTGAGGTTGAGAAGGTCCCTGAGCCTGTACTGGGATCACCCGTGCTTGCAGCACATGTGTGCAAGCGCACAGCGACGCACCCCCGCGCATGAACGCCTGCAGAGGACCCATGGAGTGGCAGCGTGAGCAGCACGCATGTACGCTAAATGCTCGCACACGAGCACCGAGCCGGCACGTCGCGAGAGGCTGTGATGCCGCGCCATGCTGCCCATACGGCCATGCCCGCAGCAGGCCTGTCTACTAGCGGCACACGCACCCTCCAGGCAGCCAGCCGTGGCGAGCACAGCGCCTGACCGCCTGTGGCGCTGCGTGATTGTGCGCTGGTACCGGGCTGCTGGTGCCAATGACACGTTCGGCCAGTGCATCCCCTGTTTAGCAGCAGTCATCTCTTTGCATGGTTTGGTCCGATCATTCTCAATGGCAACTATGGCCCCAGGCTTTTGTGCCAGCTCGTCCGCGCGCTTCACATCAGACAGCCAAAAGATTCTTGAGTGAGGTTCGACGTCAATCCGCATGGCATGAGCAGTACCGCATCGTGGCGGGAATGAAGGTGGTTCACAAGTACTCAAGACAGCCTCGTAAAAGGAGTGGTGGACCAAGTCAAAACAACTTGCTCAGCTCTTGCACGTGACGATTGGCTTGGCAGGCATGAAGCTGCCGGTGAAGGACTGGGGGACGCCATTGGGCCCGGCGTAGTAGTTGAAGGTGAACTTGGGTGGAATGCTGTAGGATCCCAACAGCTGGTACAGGGTAGCGACGGGCTCCATATACCCGGAGCGGGCAAACGTGGGCATGAGCTCCGCTGCCACGTCCTCGTACATGCTCGGATTGTACGTCACAGTCATGGCGTCGCTGTTGCCAAAGTACTTGGCGTAGTACTGGCACGCGGCGCTGGCGCGCGTGGGGTCGTCGCACAGCGCGGGGCGGCACACGCCCTTGCTGTCCTGGACGGACTGGAAGAGGTTGGCGAAGGTGCCCTGGAGCAGCGTGCCGTACTTGTAGGTGGCGTTGGTCACGGTGACGTTGCTGGCAAACGTCCAGCGGGCGTAGGCGGTGGCGTTAGGGCCCGGGGCCAGAGGCGGGGTGTTGGTCAGGGTGCCCTCGAACTGCATGCCGATCAGCGCCGCCAGCACGGAACTGCGCGGCACAAACAGAGCGCGGCGCAGCGTTCTTGTTGGCCATCATATGGTGGGCGCTGCTGCTGGTGGTGCTGCGATGCCAGCGTGTGTGTGTGCGTCTGTGCGTGTGCGTATGTAGCATGCAAACAGAGCCTCGGCATTTGCAAGGCATTTACCAAGGATAGTTGCGTATTTGTGCAGCCCGCCGCCGCGTCAAGGCACCACCAAGGCCCAGCAGCGAGAGCGTGCTGACCGCCACGTCCAAACCCGGCCACGCCCTTGGTGCCCCGCTGTGCTCACCTCTTGGGGACGTAGAGCCAGGGCTCAACGTGCGTCACGGTGCGCGTCTTGGCGTCCACCACCGCCTTGAAGACGATGAGCGTGTAGTATCGCTCCTGCTGGGGCCCGGTGGGCAGCCCGGTGGCCTTGGTGCTGACAGGCCACTTCTTGCCGGTGCGGTCGACCAAGATGGAGTTGTGGGCCGACTGCGCACATGGGTGAGTGCGGCTGCTGTGCAAGCTGACGGTGCGTGGGTGGCACCTGCTAGCTAAGGACCAAACGTGACCACGTTAAAGGGCCCCAATGGTGATGCGCCTTGCTGCTCTGCTGCCCCTGTATTGGGATGATGACCTGCACGCACACCTGGAAGAGCTGCCCATACTTGAGAGCCGCGGTGTCGGCGGGGGCAGCAACGGGCGAGCCTAGGCGGTGGAACTGGAGGCACGTCAGGGGCGCATTGAGCCATGACTTGCCAGCGTTGCCGCCCATGACCTCGCAGGGCAGCGAGAGCTGCTGCAGCTGGCGCGCCGAGGCGGACACCGCCATGATCAGGACCAGGAGGCCGGCGGCGGAGGCCTGGGGCGAGAGTTTAAGCGCCATGAGCAGGTGCTGGTGCGTGGACGTGCGAAAATGACGACTTTTATGCGACTTTAATGGCCGGGGAACCCGCCGGGGAAACAGCCCTGCCGAGCAGCCAGGCTCGAGCAGCTGGCGAGTATACGCCACCCCACGGACCAACCCCACCAGAGATGGCACCACGCTGCATCGCACACGCGCCCCTGGCCATCGCGGTCGTGCCGCCTGTCGCGCCGCCGCCCACCGCCCGCCACGCCCGGCGGGCCTGCGTTACGACGTTCGTTACGAGATAGAAGCCCACCCAGAGGAGACCCAAGGGTCGTCTGTTGGGTGCCTCTTGATGGCCACTTGGGCCCTGCAGTTGCCTCGCTGTTGGCCGCAGGTGGTGGCACGGGGCAGGGATGCTGACGTTGCTGCGTCACGACGGTACGTACGAAGCCAGTGGGAAGGCCACCCAGAGGAGGTGGGTCGTCTGGTGGGTGCCCAAGCTTGATGGCCCACTGATGGCTCAGACTCTGCAGTTGCTGTTGGGCGCAGGTGGTGGCGCATGCTCCTTCACCGTTGGTCATCCGCGTCACCCTGCGCCTTCTACCCTGCTGCTGCTGGGTAGTGTGGAGCACCCAGTTTCACTTGAAGCACACACAACAGTCCGTTTGCAGCAGACGACCCACGAACTCCTTCCAGGGTGAGCATCAGTACACGCACATACACCCACGCTACAAGAACACGGCAGGGCTGGCACGCCATACGAGCTGCGCAGCGCCACACGAAAGAAGGCATCACCACCATACACACACCGAACTGCTGCGCCCTGATGATGAATGTTCATCAGACAGACAAAGGGAGAGAGAAAGAAGGGGAGAGAGCGCATCTTGCCTGGATGGCAAGGCAAGTCCGACGCGACCCAAAACAAATCCACACTGTCACAGCAGCAGCGTCACGCGGTGCGTGCGCCATCTACAAAAAAAGGCAGAGCCCGTGCCAAGGTGTGCGAGGGGGCTGGCCGCCGCGCCTACAACCATTTACGTTACGGCGCCTGAGAGTCACGCCGTTCGCCGGTGCACGCCGCCTGCTAGCAAGCCCAAGAGCGCCCACGCGTGCCTAGGGTCTAGGCGGTGGCGGCGTTGATGGCGCGCCAGTCCAGGGCAATGGGCGCCTGAAGCAGGTGGTCCGGGATGCCAAAGGCGTCCACGTAGAGCAGCGCCAGGCGGCCGTTGTCCGCCACCATGCGGGCGTACACGGCGTGGATGCGCTGGCGCAGAGACTCCCTGCGCGCACGCAATGACGGCGGCAGCACCCACTTTGTTGTCACTTGGCACTCCCTGGCCGGCAAGTCACCTGGCCATCAGGAAGCGTGTTCCTTGCCGCTGGAGCACACGAGCAAGTCCTGTCCTGCCTCCCCCCAATGAGAGAGCGGTGTCGCCACCCACACCCTCACTCACAGGTCCTGTGCGGTGAGCGCGCCCGAGGCCAGGAAGAAGGCGGCGTCCTTCTCCACGCGTGTCATGCCGTACAGCGAGGCCAGCAGCTGCAACGCCGGGCGCAGCTCAGCAGGCTGGGCCGACTGGCAGTCCTGCGGCACGGTTGCACACACAGTCATAACCACACACGACGCGTCAGTTGGCTCGCACGCGGATGCACCATGCCACCAGCGGCACGCAGACAGGGCAGGACACGCCAGGTGTGAGCGCACCAACAACAACGTCCAGCTAACCAGCAGCAGGGCAGCTGACCCACACGCCAGCTGACCCACACACGTGCCCCGCCCCGCCCCGCCCTGCACCTTTGCAAAGTTCTCCATGCAGAAGCGCTCAGCAAAGGCCCAGCCAATGAGCACCGCCACGTCCACGTTGGCGTCAAAGGCCGCCGCCGCCAGCTTCTCACCCTCAGCGCGGCTAGAGGCGCCGCGCGCGGCACGGCCCATCTCACCCGCCAGCTGCGCACGCACACTCGCCACACAACACTTCAGTGCTGGCAGTGAGGTAAGCCCGCATGCTGCCCTCCCCACATCCCGCAAGCGCGTGCTGTGCTGTGCGGTGCTGGTGTCTGGCAGTCTGGCACACCAACCAACCGCCCACAAAGGCGCCCCCACACACTTGCACACACGCACCTTGAAGGTGAGGCCGTGCTCGCGGGAGCGCAGCAGCGCGGCCAGCAGGTCGAGCGCCAGCGGGCCCTGGGGCAGCTGTGCCACGCGCGCCTGCAGCGGCTGCGGCGCCGCGCCCGCCAGCGCCTTGTCCTCCAGGCAGGCGCGCGCCACCTGCTGCATCATGACCGTGTTGTCGCCCTCAAACGTCACGTCCACGTTCATGTCATTGCACAGCTGGCCGATCTTGTTGATGCTCAGGAAGCCCATGCCGCCGCAGCACTGCGTTTTGGCACACAAATGTACACAATAGCACGTGCACGCGTGAGGGTTAGCTCGCAGCCCACAAGGGGAGCACCAGCCTCACCAGTGCTGGCAACGCCGGGCAGCAAGCATTGTGTGTTGTGGGGACATGTTGATGCTGGCCCTCACTCAGCCCTCTGCCTGCCACACTGCTGCCCCCTTGCTGCCCTCCCTGCCCTCCTAGCCCCCCGCTATCCCGCTCACCTCGCGGCAGTCCTGCAGTGCCGTGACGCGGCTCCACGTGGCCGCCGCCTTGATGCCTGAGCTGAGCACGTGGATGGCCTTGGCGTCCTCTGGCCGCTTGCGCGCCACCAGCTCCTTGAGAGCGCGCTGGGCCAGCTGCAGCGCGTACGTGTTGGCCAGCGCCGGCAGCAGGCGCCGCTGGTGCGTCACGTACGACATGACCGTCTTGTCGCCAAACTGGGGGCGCGCGCAGGCGTAGCGGATGGCAATGGCCAGGCCCAGCTTCTGGCCGTCCACGCCGCCCTGGCCAATGAGCACGCGGCCTGAACACGTGCGATGTGGTGTGGCACACGCAAGGCACACATGTGGTGGGCCAAGGTGGACTTGAGGCACACATGCACAGCACGGCGGTGAGGACAGAACAGTGACCCACAAGGAGCAAGAGAGCAGCGCTGCTCACCGGTGGTGAGGCCGCCGACAGTGACGCCAAAGCGCTGCCCGATGCTGGCAATGGGGCTTGAGTAGGAGCCGTCGGGAGCCACTGAGGCGTAGGCGTCCAGCAGCGAGTCGCGCGCCACGCGCAGGTGGTCAAACCACAGCTGGCCGTTGTCCACGCCGTTGAGGCCCTGCTTGGGGCCCATGTCCTGCACATGGTAGTGTGCGCGTGCACGCAGGAGGGCAGCGCCACGGGGTGAAGTGTCTTGCTGTGGCATAATCATGATGGCGCATCTGGCAGGCACAAGCTGTGCAGCAGCAGAACGATTGCAGCGCGCCGGCTGCTCGCCTTGATGCGGATGTTTGGCAGCACGTTGAGGTTGTCGTCGCGGATGCGCACGGCAAAGGCGTGCACGCCCTCCCACTTGCCCTGCAGGCGACCACCACACGGGGGGAACAAATGACATCAACTGGTGAATCCCTGGCTTGCACGGTCCGCAGCAAGCAGCGGCCTCATCCCCTGCCACACGCAGCGTACCTGGGTGTAGAGCTGCGCGAATACAACTGTGATCTTGCCGTGCTGCCCGGTGCCGCCAATCCACGCCTTGCTGGCCTCGTTCGAGGGCGTGTGGATGACAAACTCCTGGGTGGCGGCGTCGTAGGTGGCCGTGGTCTCAATGCCCATCACGTTGCTGCCGTGGCCCAGCTGCAGGGTGGTGGTGAGCACACGATTGCACAGGTGTCAGTCTGGGCATACCGGAGTGGCGCCTGTGCGCCACGGGTTCTGCCTTGGCACGGTGCCCTGCCCACCGCGCCCCGACCCAAGACACACACACGCGCACACACACGCACGCACCTCGGTCATTGAGAAGGATCCCGTGAGGTCGAGCGTGTCGAGGCGGGGCAGCAGCGTCTCGTGGTGCTTGCGAGTGCCCAGCTTGCATATGGTGCCGCCGCACAGCGTGAAGTGCACGCCGGCCTTGATGCCCAGCGAGTAGTCGCACCACGACAGGCACTCGAGCGCTGCCATGAACTTGCGGGGGTCTGCATGTGCATGAGTGGAGCAGCCATTGAGCATGCGTGCGCGCTGCAAGACGGCGCTGCATGACGCCTTGTGCCTCGCCCCTACCCACCGTCGAGGTAGTCGCGGACGGTAAAGTACTTGTTGGCCACGAACTTCTTGAGCCGCTGCAGCGTGAGCTCGCGGAACTCCATGAGCGAGAGGTAGCCGTTGTAGTTGAAGAGCGGGTCCTGCGCACGTGAGCACGCCGCACCGGACGCATGCACCCGCATGTAGGTGAGCTGCCTGCTACTGCTGCAGGTCTCGGTGCTGTTGCTGGTGCGCAAGGTGGAACGTGCTGACTGTGTCGGCGTCGTGGCCTTCTCCAGCGTCGTGCTCCACCTTCTCGACCTTGCGACCCTGGCGTCGCTCGGCGGTCGTGCGCGCATGCTTCCCAAGGCGCAGCGTGTCGCCGCAAGGCGCTCCCTAGAGGTCCCGCAAAGCAGGTCGACTCGCTCTCCCCACACCAGCGGCGCACCTTCATGAACTCGTAGATGGCCTCCCGCAGCTCGTGGTTGTCGTGCACGAAGAACCTGTTCATGGCCCTGGGGCAGAAGATGGGCGCCTGCTCCTCCGCGCTGCCGCCGAGCGACGCCGCGGTCATCTGGCGAGCGAGCACGTCCATGCGCGAGCGCTGCTGCTGCTGGGCGTCCATCCGTGCTAAGTGTGTGTGCTCGTCGTCTAGCAAATTGTGGCGCCTCCCTGCGCGGCCATGGGGAATGATGAGAACGGTTTGCCACGCAAGCACACACGAAAATGAGAAGGTGAGTAAGGCCTGTGGGAGGCAGCAGGAGGTGGGATTGAGCCTGCTGAGCTATCTGGCACTCGTCCTGTGGCCAGTGTGGGCTGGGCGGCACGGCGTCGCACATCGTACCAGCGTCCTGCTCGCCGAGCAGATCTCAGAGATCAGCAGGCCAAGCACCTCACGCCTTAGTGAGAGTTAAACATTAGTCAATCCAAGCAAGTGCACGCCGCCGACGTCCGGGCGCATGCCCATCCCTCCCCGCCCATGGCACCACCAGCACAGCCAGACGAACTTTCATAGAAGGCTACCTCCTCCATCCATCCTTAACCCAGCTTCAGCCAGCAGCAGGCGCAGAGCTCCACCTCAGCACCTCCACGATCCTGCGCGATGATGCTCCGCAGCACCCCAGCAGCAGCAGCAGCAGCAGCAGCGCCACGCCAGCAGCGCGCAGGCGTCGTCGCTGCAGCGCGAGCGGCTCGCCCAGGTGGGTTGTGGGGGACATCTCGGCGATCCAGCACCAGTTCCCTCTTGCGCGCAGCAACTCAACCACTCGACTGCTGCTACCAAGCACCGTGACGGATTGCTGCCCGCTATCGGCATCGCAGGGCGCGTGGTGGCGGCACGGGCCTCTGACCAGGTGTGGTGCCAGAACTTCTGGCCACAGGTGCAAGCCTGTGAGCAGGGGCAGCAGCGCCAATGGCGTGATGACAATGCTGGTGCTGGTGCAAGCGCAGTGGAGCTCATCCCAGGGCAGTGATGGCCAGGCGTCCTCCGGACGTTCGTGGGCTCAACGTGTGGGCGCGACCCTCCTTGCCGCCACCGTCGCCACCTCCAGCCTCATGATCATGCCCTCCAGCGCTCCAGCAGTGTCGGGTGAGCCAGTGTGTGCCAGTGGATGCCCATGGTGCTGCAGCCGGGATTGGCAGAGGACAGACGACGGGCACACGCTGCGTGGCCCGCGCACGCACACACAGGCGGAGGCGGCATCAGCAACCCCATCAGCGGCCAGGACTTTAGCGGGCAGGACCTCCGCAAGAGGAAGTACACCAAGGCAGTCATGCGGCAGACCAACTTTTCGCAGTCCAACCTCACGGGCGTCTCGCTGTTTGGCGCGCTGGCGGTGAGTCCCTGCACCAGGGGCTGCTCTTGAACACAACCAGCTGCAGAGCCAACTGGCTGGGAGCGCATGGCAGGGCCTGCCGTCCGTGTGGAGCGATGTGGGGCCGCCCACACCGCCCCACCTGCGTTCGGCCTTATGGGGCTAGGAGTGGACGGTGTGAGCCGTGGGGGCCCACCTAAAGCTCCTCTCCAGTGGACCCGAGGCAGAAGTTGAGGTGAAGCTGGGGGTTGCCAACTTGGGGCGGCGCACTCAACGAGGCGTCAACCCATGCTGCATGCGAAATGTGATGGTGGTATCTGCTTGCCAGACATGGCTGTACCAGATGTAAAGCTCACCACACACTCCGCACCGCCCCACGTGGTTTGGTACCGCAGGTGGGCGCCAACTTCCACGGTGCCAACCTGACCAACGCCGACCTGGAGTCTGCAGACTTTGAGGAGGCCGACTTCTCGGACGCCATCCTGGTGGGCGCCTTTGTCAACAACGCGCAGTTCAAGGACACCAACATCAAGGGCAGCGACTGTGAGTGTGTGGGCAGTGGGGATGATTGCGGGAGCGAGGCAGGGCGTGGTGCCAGCCGTGCGGAGTTCAGTCTGGCACGGGAAGGTGCAGGCGGAGTGGGTGCGATGAGGTCAAGGTGCCTTCTCTGAGCGCACCTTTTGGCCGTGCTCGCAGGGTCTGACGTGCTGCTGCGGAAGGACATCCAGAAAGAGCTTTGCAAGCGCGCCGAGGGCACCAACCCCGTCACGGGCGTGGACACGCGCGAGAGCCTCATGTGCCCTTGACCACACCAGGCGTGCGCCTGGAGCAGCAGGATGGTGCAGCGGATCATCACCAGCCGTCACCATCAGCAGTTTGATGGCGGCGGGGCGGCGTTGATAAAACTTTTTGTGTATCTTTTTGTCGGACATACGGGGCGGACGGATGGTGCTGGAGGGGCGCTGAGTAGTAGATGCAAGAGAGGATTGGGGTCGTTTGGTGCGGTGTGTGGGCAGTGCCTCTGGTCAGGTGAAGGTACTTTAGGACTCTTGAGGCGAAGAACCGCGGGTTTGCCTCTCGAACACTCTCGCGATCCTGCACCCGCGCCAACTCATTAAGGCCAGCGCTTCCCCGCGAGAAGAGACTCGCGTCGTCGATCGCACCCGCCGCACCGCACGTCCCGCGCTCGCCGCACTCGCCGCTCGACCTCCGTCCTTCGCGGTGCGCCTTCGCGATGGCCGCTCGCTTGGCAGTCGCCACAGTTGACGGCTTGCTCCCCGCACTACTTGCTCGGCCTGCTCCTGCCCCCCACAGGGAAGGCATCAAGCCATCAAACTCCTGACCCTTCCTCCCCGCACACCGACCAGCAATGGGCCTCATCACCAACCTGCTGCTGGCGGCGGTGCTCGGCCCGTTCCTGCCCATCCTCATCGTGCTCAGGTTTCTGCTGCAGCTGGTGCGTGGGAAGGGATAGCGGGCGCGGGCCCGCATCAACCCACACTCGCCAGTTGCGCAACACTCGCTCACTGCTCCCACCATTCGCTTGCCGCCGCCGCAGGTGCTGCTGCCCATCAAGCTGCTCCTACTGCCCATCCTGGTGCCGTACTGGATCGCCAAGTGGATCGTCACCAGCGTGGCCTGGCTCTTCCTCTGGCCCGTGCTGCTCCCGCTGCGCATCATCTCGTGGATAGTGTAGCTGGGAATGCTGGCAGCAGTGCGGCGTAGGAGCAGCGCGTGGTGTGCGGACTGGGTGTGGTGTGCGGACCGGGTGTGGTGTGGTCGAAACGCACGCGGTTGGTGTTGATGGTGGGACGTTGGGGAATGGTGCCAGATGCAACTGCCCAGGATGGCCCCAATCAATGAGCTCACCAAGCGCTGAGGACCGGCGGACACGATCGCACGCATGCATGCACGGACGCCCTTGCCCCATTTGGCGCACGGCGCCCGGGTGACTTCAGCACTCAGCACCAGCACCAGCTGCTCCTGCCACTGCTGCTGTCCTTGACTCCAGCTTGAATAGCCGCGGAGCGCCACTCCATACCAACTTGGCACGACCAGCAGCAGCAGCACCATGTCGCTGGAGATCGAGGCGTCAGAGTGAGCGGCGGTCTTAGCATTCTGCCTGCCGAGCTCGCTCGCTCGCCAAGTCGCTCGCCAAGTCGATCTGCCTTCGTCTGCGCTTGCTGCCACTCCTTGCAGCGTCATCCGCATCATCCTGCAGTTCTGCAAGGAGAACGGCCTTCAAGAGTCCTTCAACACCATCCAGGTGCGTGCGCATGCCTGTGTGGGGCGGGACGAGGGAGCGCGCACGCCGGCGCCCGGACCAACACGCCGCCCGCCCACTCCACCACGTGGTGGTCCACGCCGCAGAACGAGTGCCAGATATCTCTTAACACGGTGGACAGCCTGGAGAACTTCGTGGCGGACATCCAGCAGGGCAAGTGGGACGTGGTGCTGCCCCAGGTGGCGCAGCTCAAGCTGCCCAGGGCCAAGCTAGAGGACCTCTATGAGCAGGTGGGTGTAGTCTGCAGTACACACAACAGTGCACCAGGGGCCACCTGATGGTCAGGAAGAGGCACACGTCGTGGGGAGGTGGGTTTGGGCACGCAGTGTGCGGGCATCAGGCACGCCTGACCAGTCATGCATGGCTGACTGGCAGCCTTACCGGGCGAGCGCTCTCACGATGGGCATAAGAGGGGCGCTGCTGTAAGGGCGGCTAGTGAAGAGGTGGCGTGCCGCCACCACCAGCAGCCACTGTTCCATGAACACCATGCACACCATGCAGCACCACGCGGTGTGCGTGCGCCGTCCACACCCCTTTGCAGGTGGTGCTAGAGATGGTGGAGCTGCGTGAGTCCGACACCGCCAGGGCCATGTTGCGGCAGACACAGGTGCGCAGCGCACCCGCCACGACTGGTGCTGCCCAGCGCCCGCACTCACTCGCTCCTTGATGTATGGGGCCAGATGCACCTGGCAGCACCCTGGGCGTGGGCGCCACAGCTGCAAGGCAGGCCATGCTTTCGGGCCGTTGGTGGTACGGCCTCGCCTGTGTCCTGCCAGTGGTGCTGCCGGTCCAGGGCAACTTGCCAGAGGATGCTCCTGGTTGCCCAGAGTCTTCGATTAGTCCTGGCGTCGGCTCGGTGCCGTGACGTTGGTGCTGCTGCCGGGTGGTGTGGTGTGGTGCGGCCCCTCTGCAGGTGTTCCAGCACATGAAGAAGGACGACCCTGAGCGGTACATGAAGCTGGAGCACCTGTGCGGGCGCGTCTACTTTGACCCCAGGGAGGTATACCAGGTGAGCGGGCGTCAGGCGCGGAACAGTGCTTTGCTTCAGGCCCAGTAACATGGGTAACACACGGCGTGCACCCGTAGCCACCCGTACCTAGTGTTTGCACCTCCTTTGTGTGGCTTGTCATGGACATGCTGCATGCGTCCCCCCGCCCGTGCCCACAAAATGAGCGCAGCAAGGCAGCAGCAAGGAGAAGCGTCGGGCCACCATCGCCCTGTCCCTCAGCCAGGAGGTGTCCATGGTGCCGCCGTCGAGGCTCATGGCGCTCGTCGGCCAAGCCCTCAAATGGTGAGCTGCGCCCGCCTGTATATCAAGTGCGCGTGCTGACTCCCCCTCTAAGGGCACACCTCCTGTGCACGGTGCGCCACACACGCTGTGCCCCCATCCGCCCTCTTAACGTGTGCCACGTTGCAGGCAGCAGTCCCAGGGCATGCTCCCGCCTGGCGTGGCGTTTGACCTGTGTCCCCACCCGCCCTCTTAACGTGTGCCACGCTGCAGGCAGCAGTCCCAGGGCATGCTCCCGCCTGGCGTGGCGTTTGACCTGTTCCGTGGGCAGGCGGCGGGACAGAGGGACGAGGTGGAGGCATACCCACAAGCCATGGAGCACGAAATCAAGTGAGCGCCCCGCTGCCCGCCACACAGCACCACGCTTTGACGTATCCATACTAGTCACTGATGTGCGAATGCCAAAGACTTCGTGCCAGCCGCCCATCTGGCCACCCGGACCACTTGAGCGGCCTGCTGCCCCACGCCAAATGGCACGCCCACAGGCTGCTGGTGCCTCTCCCTTTTGTCTGCCCAGCGTGGAGCTCCACCTGCGTCATACGAAGAGGCACCTAAACATACGCACGTTGCCACCCTCCATCACCGTGCAGGTTCTCCGCAAAGTCTCACCCCGAAGTGGCGCGCTTCTCCCCCGATGGCACCATGCTGGCCACAGGGTCCGTGGACGGATTCATCGAGGTGGGTGCAAGGGGTTGCTAAGCGATCTGCTGTGCCTGCCATCAATCCTGGGATGTCCTGTCAACTTGTGCTGCACGTTGAGAGCTTTGTCGAGGTGGGTGGGCCGTTGGGTGTGCATGCCGTCGTTGGGGCGGCCTGTTGCATGGCCAGGTGTGCTGGCGACGGGGTTGGTTGACGTCTTCGTTGTGGTGCGTGGCCAGCTGCAACATCTCCCGGTGCGATTTCCCTTCACGCAGACAGCGGGTAGGGAAAGCACACGCCATTTCCTGCCGCACGTGCCGCAGGTGTGGGACAGCTTGACTGGCAAGCTGAAGAAGGACCTGCAGTACCAGGCGGACGAGCTCTTCATGATGCACGACGAGGCGGTGCTGTCACTCAGCTTCTCAAGGGACTCGGAGCTGCTCGTGTCAGGTGGGTGGGCCGCTTGGCGGCACTGTCTGTGATATCCCCGTCTGAGGGAGCGGTCTGAGAGACATCCCTTGCTACCAGGCGACGCGGGTCTGTGTCAATACCTCGTGACGAGAGTGTGGGCATTGGTCGCAGGCTCCCAGGACTCGCGCATCAAGGTGTGGAAGATCCGGTCAGGGCAGTGCCTGCGCAAGTTTGACCGGGCGCACACGCAGGGCATCACGTGCGTGTCGCTCTCCAAGGACGGATCACAGGTGCGGGGTAAGGGGGACGCCCTCCGCCCTTGGGGGTGTGGAGGCGCCCACGTCCTGGCTGTGTAGCAGCAGCTTGGGGCGAGTTCTAAAGCTGTTTCTGTACTTGCCCACACGCCGCCGTACCCAGCACTTGTAGCACTTCCACCCTCCATCCCTTGCATCATCGGATTGGGTTCGACCCTCATATGGCTGACGTGGGCACGAGCGCGTGTGCCCATGCTCCTTGCCGCCATGCGTGTGCAGGTGCTGAGCGGGTCGTTTGACGGCAGCGTGCGCGTGCACGGGCTCAAGAGCGGCAAGATGCTCAAGGAGCTGCGCGGCCACACCTCGTACGTCAACGACGCCGTGTGGAGCGCCGACGGGAGCCAGGTGGTCTCGGCGTCGTCGGACGCCACGGTACGCGTGTGGGACGCCAAGACGTGCGAGTGCCTGCACGCCTTCAGGTGCGCGGAACCAAGCACTAGTGGTCTGGGCGCATTCCTTGAGCTGGAGCAGGTGTTGCAGGATTAGGATGTGAAGGCGCGCGGCAACTCCCTGGCACGTGTGGTGAAAGGGCGTGGAGTGGTGGTGATTTGGTCGCAGGCCGCCTCAGACGGCCGCCGGGCAGGAGGTGGCGGTGCAGAACGTCATGCTGCACCCGCTCAACCCCGAGCACGTCATCGTGTGCAACCGATCGTCAACCGCCTACATCATGACGCTGCAGGTCCGTGTGCGCTGCTGTCGACCATGTGCACACTGCGTTGGTGGTCCTCCGCTGCACTCAGGGGTCATTTCAGCTTCATCAGGACCTGGGCGCAATCAGTGACACTGCGGCACCCGTACGCACGCCTCACTGCCACGCAGGGCTTGGTGGTCAAGTCGTGCCAGAGTGGCAAGCGCGAGGGCGGTGACTTTGTGGCGGCGTGCGTGTCGCCCCGCGGGGAGTTCCTCTACTGCCTGGGAGAGGACGGCATCCTCTACTGCTTCAGCACGGCGGCCGGCAAGCTGGAGCACATCGTCACGGTCAGTGCTGCTGCTGCTGCAGGGGCTGTGGGAACCTGTGCGGAGGGGAGCGCGTTGTCAAGCGCGAGGACAGGGTTAAGAGAGCTCGCGGGCAGGAGGTCTGGGCAACGACCAGGACGTCCAGTGCGCGTGTGGTTGCTGCCTTGCCTGCAGGCGCACGAGAAGGGCCCCATTGGCCTGGCGCACCACCCGCACAGGAACCTGCTGGCCACCTACGCCGACAACGGCCCGCTCAAGACATGGAAGCCGTGAGCAGGCCACCAGGTTGGGTTCTGCTGCCTGACACCATCGCCTGACACCATGCACCCCCACTTCCGGTCGTCTCTTGCAACGTGACCTTCCGAAGGAGAATCTACAGTGTGTCCGGTTCACCAGACTGCGTCCGCATAAGCAAAAGGGGCCACGCTACGCAGCAGATCACATCGTCAAAAAAGCGGCATCACGTCTTTGCTAGCCCTACTTGACGTTGACCGTGACCGAGGAGCGCCATGCCTTGCCGTACGACACGTGGGCGGCGTCGGCAAACTGCAGCGTCAGCGTGTGCTTGCCCTGCGCCCAAAGACGGTGGCGGCACGCCGGCACGCTCAGGTGTCCACCCACCCACACCGTCTCCCGCCCCATCTTGCTGCCCTCTGAATCCCCCGGAGTACCCCCCTTGCACACACAAACAAGACGCACCGGTGCCAGCTCGACGTCGGTGGTGGTCTGACCCTTGCCGAAGTGCAGGTGCGTGGCGTCGAACGGGATAGCCTCACCCTCGCCGGGCGCGGGGGCATCAATCACCAAGTGGTGGTGGCCCGAAACGCCAGGCTCCAGGCCCTGCACAGGTCAACGCAGGTCAATATGTGGAGTCTCCTGGGGCGGTCGCAATGGGCAGCCCCGACCACCGGGCGAGCCCTCTGCAGGCAGGCCCCTGCACCGGGGTACAACCAGCACACACAGCTGCTCACCGCGGCGGCTGGCTTGACGGCCATGCCCTCCACGCCAAAGTCCAGGTGCACAGGCGAGCTGACCGTGGCGCCATCCTTGACGCCCAGCAGCGAGACGCCAGCAAACGCCGGGCCCGCCGCCACCAGGAACCCTGCAGGTGCGGTAGGACAGCAGCTGCTGCTGGACTCCCAGTGGTGCTGGCCCTGTATGTGTGGCTGGCTAGTGTGTGGCGATGAGGAAGGTGGATCTCCGAAGGCCCCCCGTGCGCTCGGCTGATCGCAGCGCGGTCCAAGCTGCAACAACGTGGCACGCTCACCCGACAGCGCCATCGCGGCAGCGGCCTCCTTGGTGATGTGCATCGCCCTGGGCACCACGGTCGCGCGAGAAGGCCGAGCAGCCCGCACAGAGGAAGCAGCTGGGGCACGCACGCGCAGGGCCATGTTTGCTTGCTGTGTGTGAGGTGTGTGGTATGCAAGCCAAGGTCACAGGATGCGTCTATCACACGCACCCTCCACCACGACCGTCATGCGTCGTGGTGGGGCTGTGGCTCCAGAGCAGGGTTAATCCACACCCTTGTCAGGCCTGTGCCCGGTCCATCTGGCGTGTCTGGCAGGCTGGTGAGGCACATGGTTGCGTCAGACACTTGCAGGCGCGACCGCCAACGGCAACACCAACCGCACGCAACAACCGGCGGCAACTCCTCCATGGCCAGTACTCATCCCAACAAGCTCATCTGCTCACGGCCGCTTGGGCGGGGCGGCACGTGGGGTGGTGCGGGGCGGGCTGGGGGGCGCGGCGGGGCCTGACGGCTCCTGCCCACGGTGGGTCAGCACGTGGCGTGCCTTCTCCACTGCCGTGTCGGCCGCCTCCTTGGTGGCGTCCTGCAGCTTGCGCACCTGCTTGGCAAGAGGCAACAGAGGCAGGCGCCTTGGCTCTGAGCTGCGCGTGCTGGCTTGCTTCTTGCTTGGCGCGGGTCTGAGGGCCCGGGTCGCTGTGCGCATTGCTCGTGCTCTCAGTGGCTATGTTCCTGTAAGCGGTCCTCCCTCCTCCTCTCTTGCGCAAGGTGGCCCCTATTGGGGCTACCACTCTCAGCAGCGTCAAGCTCACCTTCCCGCGGAGATCCCCACCCTTCCTGTCGTAAAAGTACAGCGCGGCGATGATGCCAGTGCCGAGCGCCACGCCGCCGGCCACAGCCAGGGCCCTGCGCGCACGCACGAGCGGTGTCGCGGTGGCCTCAGGCCGCAGACGGCGCAGCTGTCGCCGGGTCGCAAAGTCGGGGACGCGCTGCCACCCAGCGACAACACAACCTGCCCGCCGGCCTGCCGCTCCACTCACTGCTTGCGGTGCGCCTCCTGCTGCTCCGTCGGCGTGGTGGCGCTGCGCTTGACGCCGACAGCCACCTCGACCCGGTCCGCCGCCTTCTTGATGCCCTCTGCAGCCAATAACATGAGGGAGCGAATGGTTGGACGAGCCACGCGAGGCCAACCTGCAGGACTGCCCGGGGTCGCCCTAGCCGGCGAGCACCTTGACCACTTGGTGGTGGTGGCGGCCAGCACTCACTCTCGGTGGCGTCGGCGACGAGGTGCAGCCTGCGCCCCAGGGTCGTGGCCGCGCCCTTGAGGTTGTCCATCGCCGTCTTGGTCGCGCTCTTGGTCGTCCGTCCCGCCTCGTACGTCGCATCCGACACCTGCGGCTCTCGGTCGGGGGACCCTGTATTCTCTCCGCCGAGGCCAAGTCGAAGTGGCTCCGCGGAACAGGCAGCACCTCGTGCGACCCCGCCCCACCCTACCTTTTCCTTGCTGCGCTGCAGGGCGCGGCCGCCCTTGACCTGCGCCTCGTGCGCCTTGCTGTCGGCGACGCTCACGACGTCCTCCACCATGGACTTGGCGTCCTCGTACCCGTGGCGCACCTGACGATGAGCGAGGGACGGAGCGTGCTCTCATCCGGCTGCCAGCAGCGAGCGACCCCAGGTGCCCAACCCGGACCCCAACCCTAGCCCGTCAGGTGCCAGAGGTCCTCCCCCCCCGCACCTCCTTCTTGACCCTGTCGGCGCCGCGCTCCGCCTTGCTGCTGGCGTCATACAGCCCCACGTCCACCCCGTCCCGCACGTCCTCAACCTTGTGCTGCACCTGCACACGCCCGAGGCGCTCGTGTAGGGAACGGGCGGCTTGGCGGACGTCGCTTGCTAGTCATTCTCTAGACGTGCTGCCTCTTCTTCTTAGTGTGTACCGTACCGTGCGGGCCGTGTCGCTGTGCTTGACCGCCTGTGCGCCCGCCACCACCGCCTCACGCACGGGTTCAACCGTGGCCTGCTTGACGGCCGCGCCCGCCTTGCTCACTGCAGCAGGGTGGGTCAAGGGGCGACCAAGCAGCTCAAGTCATGCTGTGTACGCTGAGCAAAGACACCTCGTGCAAATGCACTTGCCGTTGTTGACGGTGGCGCTGCGCTTGGCCCCGGCAGCCGTGTCTTCCACCGTGGGCTGGGGCTGCGTCAAGTAGCAGCGCGAGCACAGGCAAAGCGCGTCATGCGCGTCATGTGCTAGTATGGGGGCAGAGCGGCGGCGGGCGGCGCCGACATGCAAGTGGCAAACACACACGGAGCGGCATGGAAGGCGTGCTCCTGCATCAGGACTTTTTGTCTTTGGCTCGCGTGCCTGAGTGCAGCAAGACATCTGATACGCCCGGTTATTGGGCTCCGGCCCCGCCGAGGCGCCCAAACAGATGCAAACATCGACACGCACACACACACAGCCGTGTGCGTGTTGCTGTGCTGCAAAGCCAAGACCTCCTCGAACCGTTTGCTTGCGTGCAACACCCCACACCCCACGCACCTTGATCAGGTAGCGCTGCTTGATGTACTGCCAGAGCGGCAGGGCCAGCGACACGCCCAGCAGCGTCAGCAGCGTGCGCGTCCACGTCCACCCATAAGGCGCGGCAACACGGCGCCTGCCGCCCGGTCCCCCGCCCCCAGAGCCACCCAGGCCCACTGTGCAACGGAGGTGTGCGGTGCACACGCGGCGGCTCGCGCGACTGCACACGCAACTGCGTCAGCGGAGGGAGGTGTGCACACGGCGCACCTGGACGGTTGACGTTGGGGCCACGCGGGCCACCGCCAGCACCTCCCATGGAGCTGCCAGCGCCGCTGCCGCCGCCCTTCAGCAGGACTTCGAAGTGTGGCTCGTGGTGCGGGGTGCTTGCCGAAGGGAGGCCCTCGCTGGTGGGGCCCGACGAAGACGCTGGCGGATCGACGGGGCCGGTGCTGCCGCCGCTCTGGGCCGCTGCCCGCACGCGCAGTGGACTTGCGCGGGCTCCTGGGCGCAGGCGCGATGGCGGGGCCAGGTCATCGTGTCGCGGTGTGAATGGCTCACCGCGAGCTCGAGCGAACCTGCCGCTGAACCTGCGCACCTGCGGCGGCAGCGCTGACCAGCGCGTTGCTGCTGCAGCTGCGCGCCGCCGGGAGCTTGACGGAGGTTGCGGGTCGTGCGGCCAGTGCGCTGCACGCCATCTCTTGCTGCTTGCGGGCGAGGGGAAGGAGTGTAGAGTAGAGGAGTAACTGTGCTGTGCTGTGTGGTTGCGTGGGCGTGTCTCGCGGGAGACATGGGCCGCACGCCCTCTGCCTCCGCACGCGGCAAGCGGCGAGCGTCAAGGAGAGGGTGTCAGTGACTGCAGGTGCACTTCCACCAGTGGCAGGAATCTTGCTCAGATTGGGTCCTGATCATCGTGGCAGTTGGCGTTACCCCCGTGGCCCCTTGTGGTGAAGGACGACAATCGACGAATCGCAGAAGCGCGAGCGAACCGAGAGCAAACACACACGCTATGGAGCAGCGTGAGGGAGCCAATGGCGTCGAAGGCGCGGCGCCGACTGCGGCTGCCACGCGCACCTCGAGCAGCGGGATGCAGTCCCAATCATCAGTGTCTGCAGCCGGAGCCATGCGTGCGGCTCTCCTCTCCGCCAAGCTGATGAACAGCAAGCGTGCATTGGGCAAGCAGATCGCCCAGAGCATGAACGCTCGGGTGAGCGTGCGCCGTGGACGACCGCGCACATGTGCGCGCGCGCAACACGACGAGACAAGTGCCCACACACATTGGCTGCAAGCCCCGTGCCTGCACACACAGATGGCGATGCCCACGGCCGTGTCAGTGGACACGTACTCTACCGTGGGCGGCGGCGGCGGCGGCGGCACCCCGCCCTCGGGCCGCACGGGCCCCTTGGGGCTGCACGAGTCGCAGTCGCTGGGCGCCCTGCCTGAGGACGCGCCGAGCCTGCCCGCCTCCACCAACGCCAGCCTGCACGGTGAGAGGTGGTTTCCTTGGCGTAGCGGTGTGCGGGCTGGCTTCCTGTTGTGGCGGGCGCGTGAGCGGTGAGGTGCAGCACGGCCAGTGGGGAGAGGAGTGAGAGGCAGGGTGGGGATCTCCGGGGAAAGGTGAGCTTGACGCTGCTGAGAGTGGAGCCCCAACAGGGGCCACCTTGCGCAAGAGAGGAGGAGGGAGGACCGCTTTCAGGAACATAGCCACTGAGCGCATCAGCAACCCGGGCTCTCAGACCTGTGCCAAGCAGGACACGCAGGCAAGCCAACACGACCTCTTCCCCAAAAGGAACACGGCGTCGATACAAGCCCACGCACGCGACGCCCCACCCACGCACCTTGAGACGGCAGCAACGCATCAAAGCACGCTCCCCTAATAATCCCTCCTGCGCAGGCCCCGGCGCGGACAACAGCTACGCCACCCTTGCAGCCAACGGCACCCCCATGCGCCCAGCAGCAGCAGGGGCCTCCCTCCTGCGCTCCTACACCACCAAGCGCACCACCCCCACCCACCCCAACGGCAACCCCATCAACGGCAGCAGCTCCCCCACGCTGCAGTCCGCAGGCAGCGGCCCCATGAGCCCCACGCCGCCAAACACCACCACCGCACTGTCCAGGGGCGGGAGCAGCACCCTGCCACCCAACGCCGCCGCCGCCGGCACCTCCATCGCGTCAGACGTGCACCTTGCCGTCACGGTGCTGGCTCCAGCGGCCACCGCAGCGCCACCCGCCCAGGACGGCCCCAGTGCCACCTCCGCAACCACCGCCGCTGCCGCCGAGGGCGGCGGCCTTTCGCTCAATGGTCGTCAGAGCAGCACCAGCGACGCGCTGGCCAGCATCAAGCTGCCGCCGGGGCACGTGGCTGCGGACGGTGCAGCTGCGGACGCGCCGAACGCTGGGCTAGATGAGGCTGCGCTGGCGGCGGCGCTGGCACACGAGGAGCCGGAAGGACACCAGGAGCACCTGCACCCCGACCACCACAAGCAGCACAGCCATCACCAGGCGCACCAGCGGCACTACTCTGACTCGTCCCTGCTGGTCAACGGCAAGCAGCTAGGGCTTGAGCCCATGGCCACAGCGGGTAGTGGTGTGGTGGGCGTGGCGTGGAAGGAGGACCCGCAGCCGCCGACCCCGCCCAGGACTCCCGTGGAGGGCGCGGGGGGCAAGGGTGACGGGCACCAGCGACAGCACAAGGACAAGTAAGAGCGGACTGGGTCACTCGGTCACTTTGGGCTGCTTGCTTGCTGTAGGGTGCAGGTGCAGTTGCCATTGCGTTGCCTCGCCAAGGCGAAAGGCCACGGGCTGTCAGTTGGTCCTTGCACACTCGGAGACTGACTTACTCATTCAACTGTCGACACGTGCAGGATCCTGACTAAGGAGCAGCTGGAGGCCAAGGAGGCGCTCAGGGCCAAGATGGAGGGCCGCACGCGCTTTGCATTCTACGCCTGCGGCCACCGGCGTGTGGACGTGGGCAGGGCCGTACGGGTGGGTCCTCACGCTCACTCCAGCCGCACGCCATCACGTGCTGAATAATTAATTCGACTGTGCGGGCTGCACACACTAGAGGATCGCACATGGTGACGTGTCTCTGACCTCCACCTCGTGCCCGTGTGTGCATCCATGCGCGCCCTGGCTGCGCGCAGTACCTCGTATGGGACATTTGGAGCCCGTTCGACGTCGTCAAGATGATCTGGGACTTCGCCATGTTGACCTTTCTGCTCTACGTCATCTTTGTGACGCCGTATCTGGTCGCATTTGACATTTCGACGGTGAGCGTTCCGCCACGCCGCACGCGGCGCTGGGCACGCTGCGCACGCTGCAGCCCCAGCAGGCTGAAAGGGCAGCCACAGCAGAGATATGGGGCAGCTGCAATGGGAATGTAGCAAGCACACTGTCGTGGAAGTCTTATCTGACGGCGATTGCCTTTCCTTCCCTTGCCCTGACCTGCCATGCCTCACCCTCACTCACTCGCAGCAAGACCTGAGCGACCCCATCGCCGCGTTCGACCTGGCAGTCAACTGCATCTTCATGACTGACGTGCTACTCAACTTCCGCACCGCTTTCCAAGGTGCGTGTGCATACGTGCGTGCGCGTGCCCTGCGGTGTGTGTGTGCATGATCAGCGCTGAATCCCTCCTCATCAGCGGACCACGGGAGATACGCACCCTCATGGTGCTTGTGATGCTTGTGGCCAAGCCTCGTCAGGCTGCATGCAGACCAGAAACGTGCGCACACGCTGCCTTGCCGCGCTTGCACATGCAGACCGTGAGGGCCGCCTGGTGTTTGACCGCAAGCTCATTGCCATCAACTACGTGACGGGCTGGTTCTGGGTGGACGCCCTCACCTCGCTCCCGTGAGTCCTGGGCCTTGGAATATCACCTGCAAAGGGGGAAAGAAAAGACGCACGCGTAAGCAGCGCACTCGCACGCCTGACTCCCTGCCATGAGCGGCTGATAGCCAGCCATGTGTGACGTGTGGCCTGCCAGCCAGACCGCACTTCCTGGGTGGGCGCCACACTCGTCAACCAGTGTTGTGAATGTGCTGCCTGTGGTCGTGGCTCCTCGCACACGCGCAGGTACGACAACATGATCAGCTCCGAGTACACGGCCCTCAAGATGCTGCGTGTGAGCCGCGCCCCTTGCATGCTGCTTGTATCCTGCGGTACTACCCAGCACCTGGCTCAGCAGCTGCCCCGTAAACTGATGTCGCCACAGCAATCCAACTCTCACTCGCGCTGATATTGTTGTGCTCGCACCGCGCAGGCCGTGCGCATCGTGCGCTTTGTGCGCGTGCTGCAAGTGCTGCGCATGCTGCGCCTGCTGCGCATCGCGCGCATGCGCGTCATCTTTGGCACCCTCGACCGCATCATGAGCCACAACGTCATGCGCATGATGGTCTTCGTGCTGGTCGCCTTTGCGCTGGTGCACTGGTGCGCCTGCATGTTCTACTTCGTCGCAAGGGTGAGTCTTCTTGCACACCTCTCTCGTCTCCCTGCGCTAGCAAATACTAGCCTGCTCTCGCTCTGCTTGCTCACAGCTTACAACTGCCAGCGCCGTACGCTTGCTTACGCCCAACCCGTGCTCCATGGTGGGTGAACACACTGTGCGCCTTAGCTCCTGTCCTGTGTGGTGTCGCGCAGCTGTATGGCGATGACGTTACCACGTGGATCACCGTCCAGATCGCCAACGGCAACCTGGCCGAAGACTCGCCAACGCTCAACTGGTGTGTCCAGAGCGCCACACAGCGGCGCGCAGGGGCTAGCGTGCTGCACTTGTTGTTTTAGTGAGAGATGTGTAGAGCAGATGTGCGTGTGTAGCTTGCAAACGGGACTTCAGGCCGCAGCAACCAAGGCGGCACGGACCAGCAACGAGGTGCACGTGCATCGAGGCCCAAGCCTGGACCCAAGGTTGCTCTCTGCGTGCGTGGCCCCTCCCCTGAGCCACCTGCTGCACCGTGCAGGTATATCTTTTCCGTCTACTGGTCCGTCACCACGGCGGCCACCGTGGGATACGGTGACATCACGGGCATCCAGGTCGGAGAGAAGTTCGTCTCCATGTTCACCATGGTGGTGGGCACCAGGTGTGTGTGTAGAGAGAGCTTGCAACGGAGCGTCAGGCCGCATCAACCAAGGCAGCACGGTTAGCAGCACAGTGTGCGTACAGGAGATGGCTCGTGAGGGCTGAGTGGCGCTAGTGTCAGCGTTGCTAGCGGGCGCTCATGCTTGTGTGCATGCTGCGAAGCTTGGGCCATCTCATGTCCCAATGAGGCGCGGTGAACGAGGCAGCAGCTGCCCTGGCACGGCAGCTGGCCGCCCGACACGATGCAAGCGACGCGCACACACCTACCCTAGCCCTAACCCTACTCGTACGTACACGCGTCACCGGTGCGCAGTTTGTTCGCCTACCTGATGGGTTCCATGGCCACGCTGATCGCGTCGTTCAACGCCGCCGACGTGCGTGTGACGCGCAAGAAGGCCCTCGTCAACGAGCTGATCAAGCGGCGCAAGCTGCCCAGGCGCCTGGGGAACAAGATCCGAGAATACGTGAGTGGTAGGATGTCTAAGGCGGGCTGCGGCCACTTCCGCAACTTGCATACATGCTGGGTAGCAAGGTGGCCCGACGTCGCGTCACGCAGTGAAGAGGGGTTGGGAAACAGCTGCCTGCCAGTGGGTAGCAAGCAGCGTTTCACGCTCACGCGCGTCGTTCCATGTGTTGTTTCGTGCCTCCTTTTGCCGTGCAGTTCGACCAGGTGCTTGAGAAGCAGCTCCACAAGGATGAGGCGCAGATCATCAACGAGCTGCCCTCCAGCCTCAAGATGCAGGTGGGTGTCGGGTGAGGGAGACCGAGCACTGGGGATGGACAACACAGCAGCGCCCATCTCACGTCGGGTGCACACTGGCAGGAGTTCTGTCTCTGCTCATGCTGCAGCACGATAGTGCTCACCCGTGTGCCGTGCGCTGCACTTGTGGGATTCACCTGCACCGCAGGTGATGTGGCTGCTGCACCATGACGCACTCCAGCGCATGCCCTTCTTCCAAGGTCAGTGGATGGGAGCCAGCTAGCTTTCGGACCTGAGTGTTCTCCTTGCAGCTTGCGAACGCTAGGCAGCTGGAAGACTGCCAAGCCTCAACGATCTGTGCAACCTCTCTCACATGCGTGTGCCGCGCGCAGACAAGTCGCCCGCCTTCATCACGGCCGTGGCCCCTTGCCTCAAGCTCGAGTTCTACTCGCCAGGTGCGCGCGAAATGACGTCATGAAGTCATGATGGCAGCGAGGTGCAACTTGAAGGGCAGTCTGACACGCTGGGGCAGTGCGGCCATCACTGCGTGGTGCCTTGATCACGGCCTTTGCATGGCTGCGCCTGGATGCGTGGCTCATGTGCACGTGTGCAGGCGACATTATCGTGCGGCAGGGCAACACCGGTCACGAGATGTTCTTCGTCTCAACCGGCACGGTCGAGGTGAGGTTCACCGCTAGCGTCATAGGGCGATGGCTGATGCGGGCGATGGCTGATGCACTCACCAGCACTGACCAGCACTCACCAGCATGCACTCAGCAGCATCTGGCTGTCTTTGGTTCCGGTGCCCTGACTGATGTGCCTGCGTGGGCTGCCTGAAGAAGTGCAAAGATGCGAGGTGTGGCGCTTGGTGCTGCTGCGTGTGGGGCGACCGCAGGTGCGGCTGTATGATGAGACGTACGATGACACCACGTCCTTCCAGCAGGAGCTGCAGGTGCGCTCACGAGGTGGTGGCATGGGCTGTGAGGCACAGGTGGCTTTGGATGCGACTTCCAGGTTGCGGCCTCCTGAATGCATGCTTGCAGCGCGTGCGGTTTGGCTATTTGTCACGATCGTGGTGTATTGTGTGGTCCCTCCCTGTGTGCAGGTACAGTCGCGCGCCAAGGGCATGGGTATGCTCAAGCGCCACAAGAGCCTCATGGACGTGGTGCTCAACCGACGGGAGCACACCAAGGAGCTGCTGCTGGACGAGGACCTGGCCAACGTGCCCTTCAGGTGCGCGGCATAACGCATGGGCGAGGGTTGAGGCTAGGGCCAGGGCTGGCTCAGCACGCCACCATGGCCACCTCCACATGCATATCTTGGGGTGTTGCTGCGTCTTGTTGCTGCAGGCGCATCAGCACGTTGGGCCCCGGGGCGTACTTTGGCGAGTACACGTGCTTTTTCGGAGACCCACGCGCCGCCACGGTGAGCCTGCTGAGCAGCTGTGCAGAGCTGCGCTGCTCGCATACCGTCGCTACAGTCCATCAGCGCATCAGTGCACTGAGCGCCAGCATACCGGTAGCCCACGCATTTGAAGCGCACGCACCCCGCACAACGCCCTGTGCAGGTGGTTGCCATGACGTACTGCGAGCTGTACTCGCTCTCCTCCAACGACCTGGAGAGGGTGGTGGCTGAGATCCCAGAGATGGCGCACGAGCTCGCCGTGCTGCGTGAGTGACGACGGGACACTTGCATACCTGGTGCCAGCACGAGTGCGGGGGCCCTAACCCTTGTAGCACCCTTGGCGCTGGTGTGGCGTTCGGGTGGAGCCTGTTGTGCCCCAGCAGCGCCCCTGTGGAGCCCCTGAGGGTCAAATGGTGCCATCCATTTGCTGCCTCTGCCACATGCGCAGTGAGCGAGCGCGCCACCTACACCGAGGCCGACATCCTGTCCCAGCGCGAGGAGATGGGCCTGCCCCTCATGGCGCACTCCATCCTGCTGGGCACGGAGGGAGGCACGCAGGTGCGGGTTGCAAGCACGTCAGTGTGGTCCGCCGCCGTATCAGGGCACACCACGGGTTCAGCAGCGAGGATACGGGTGCCTGTGGGTGGAGGTGTGCTGTGGGAGATCTAGAAGCAGCTGCAAGGGCGCTGCCTTTGTTTGCAGTGTGTGCGTCACCTTTAGCTAGATGGACAAGTGGCAACGTCACTCGCCAATCCTGGCACAACAAACCCGCGACTACTTGACGCTCTCATCCGCCCAGCTTCACCTTGTGCCTGCCTGCTCCACGCTCCATGCCCGCATGTCCTGCAGGCCGGCAGCCTGGCCCACACCTACAGCAACCAGCTCTACGCCCAGAGCGCCCCTCCCCCCGTCACCACCACCAGCGCCAATGCCCTGGCCTCCTACGCCAGCGGCTCCGCACCCACGTATTTCTTCAACCCCGCCGCGCAGCAGCAGTCGTTCAACAGCTCCATGAGCTACGCTGGCAACGTACCCATACAGGACGCCAACCCTGCCATGGTTGGCGACAAGCCGCTAGCCTCCCGCTCCCGCCCCGCGCTGCACAGCGCCATGGCCGCCGCTGTCATGGCACCACCTCCGCCACCGCAGCAAAGCATGGGTGGCGGTAGAAGCGGCAGCCTGCGGGAGTTGGCCACTGGCAGTGCGGGCACGGCACCGGCTCAGGCTGGTCTGGCACCCGTGTTTGAGAAGGCCAGCGTGGATGATGAGGGCGGCTTTGGGAGCGCTGTGCTGACGGGTGCGGCTGCGGCCCTCGCCGCTCAGCAGGACGCGTCCAGCAAGCGCGGCAAGGGCCACGCGCCGTTGGGTCGGGCGAGCCACGGCAGCAGCATCCCGCTGGCCCACGCCTCCTCTCCCTTTGACAATGCTGGCGGCCAGGGAGGCAGCCAGCTGGGTGTGCCGGTGCCGGCTGCGCGTCTGGACAGCAGGTCGCTGACGGGCAACATGTATGGGTCGCCGGGTGTGATGGGGGGAGCAGGCAGCCCGGGTCAGGGCAGTGGTGCCCTGTCGCCGAGTGGACGGGCGAGTGGGCCGCAGCCGGCTGCCAGTGGGCGCAGCGGGGGGGGAGACGGATCGGTTCGCACGGGCAGCTTGTTGCTGGCGTCGGCCATCCGCAACGCGTCGTCGGCGGGCGGGACGGCGCACGGGGGCACCGTCTTCTTCCAGGGCGCCGGGGCTGTGGGTGGGGGGGCAATGGAGGGCGGCGGGCGGGGGGGTGGCGGCGTCTAGGGCAACGTCTAGGGTTGAGGTGGGGCGGGGGCTTGGAGGCGGAGGGGCGTTGAGCGAGGGGCTCGTGGGTGTGGCGGGTTGCCCTCGGGACTGATCTTGTTTGCTGCTGTCGTGCTCGACCGACGGGGGGTCTTGTAACCTATGTAGCTCCTCTTTCGCTTAGCTCTGCTGCTGGCCCTGAATGTGATTGCGAGAATAGAGGGGTCTAGCGGGGTGGCGTGTGAGCGCTGCACGCGACCGCCTGCATGAGTGTGCTACTAGCCACCTCCCAGCCTAGCAAGCATGGTGACCAGTGCGCTCACCTGCCGCTCCTCAGCAACCTGAGGACGAGCCTTGTATGGGCTGCATCGTGTTGCGCGATCCTGTACATGGTGTTTGCGAGTGACCAAATGTTCTCTCAACTCAACCGGCCTCGAGTCGAACAAGTTGTGTGTATGACGACGTTCCTGTGGCGGTACCTGCACTGGACGGGACCTGCCCTTTCACCGTGGCAAGGCCCTGGCAACGACCGGGAAACATCAGGGGAAGGGTGCGGACTCAATCACCAGAAAGACTCTCTCATATTCGTTTGCCTCGTCTCTTATTCGTGTGCGTGCTTGGCGTGCTCAAGGCAGCCTTACGACGGCCACCACTGACGCCCGCCGTCTGCGGTACCACTGAGTGAACGCGCTGCCTTGCATTCGGAAGTTGCTCTCCTCTTGAACTCCTCTTGCCACCGTTATCTATGACGCCCTCTTGCTCTTAGCCTGCCCTGGCGGACCGACTTTAGTCTTTTCTTGGTCATGCTTGCAGAGCGCTCTTTTTGTGTCCTGTAAGGTTCGCGCTGCGTGTGGCACGCGTCTTCTTTTGCCACGCCTCTTATTCTGCTGCGGACTGCAGTCTTCAGCACTGCAGTGTCTGTTGCGTGCACCTCCGTACGTGAGCGTTCTTGAGCAAACTGTTGCAAGAGGGGACTGCTCAACTCAAGAGGGGACTGCTCAACTGTCTGGGCACCCAGACAAATGGAGCAAAGCACCACCACGAACAGCGCCGCCTGTACAGCCGCCAGGAGCACCAAGCACAGTATGTCTCAAATAGCGCAGCGCACGCCAGCACTTGGCGCGGCCTTCAACGAGTTTCGGCATCAACACCCAAGAATTCGGAACCTGATCTACAGAACAGTGCGTGAGCCTGGTCTACGTGCCTGCGCCCCCGCCCCAGGCTGCCGAGCGTGACAGCCCTCTGCTGGGAGGGCTGCAGGCGAGGGGCCACCCGCCTCCTGACACGGTACGCCGCGCCCGCGTCCAACCCTCATGCTGGGGCACCATTGCTGGCATCCCGCCGCCCCGCACTCCAGGCCACCTGCCGGGAGGCCCTGCCACAAGAGGGCCGCCGGCGCGCCCTCAAGCAGGCACCTGTAGCCGCCTCCTCCCCACACGGCCCCCTCCTGCCCGTGAACGCCGCTGCCGCCGCCGCACACTCCCCAAAGCAGACGCCTCACGCCTCCTGCTCCCCCGCCCAGGCGCCCTCTCCCTGCCATTGGGCGCCGCCACCCTAGGCCTTGAAGCAGACGCCTCGCGCCCCCTCCTGCCAGTGGGCGTTGCTACCAGGGCCTGTTCATGCTGTTCAAGCAGACGCCTCGCGCCTCCTCCTGCTGACGGGCGCCCTGTCAAACGTGCCCGCCGCCACGCGCCTAAGCTCGTCCAGGTGCTTGCTGCAGGTGGACACCTCCTGGTCCAGCACCTTTGACAGCGCCTGGCACTGCTCCAGCGACTGGCTCTGGTCGCCCAGGGCGAACTGAGCCTTCTCGCGCGTGAGACGCTCAGACTCCTGCTTGCGCTGCAGCGCCCGGATGGCAATGTCTTGCGCCTGCGAGTGCACGTGGGCGTGACCATTGTGTGCTCATGCTGCTGTAGGTGCCACATTGACCGCCCTGTGTGTGCGCGTGTGTAGCTTGCTTATCGAGGCAGTCGCCGTCGCGTCCCTCACACTCGCAGGCGGCGGCCCCGCATCGCGCACCCGCACTGCACCCTCCCATGACAGCTGCTTGTGGCACCTCACTGCACTGGAGCTCACCTTCATGTTCTCCTCAGCAACTTGGCTCTCGGCCAACATCTCGCCCAGCGTGGCCCTGAGGCTCTGGAGCTGCTCCTCCTGCTGCTGTATCTGCGGTTGCAACAAGGTCATGAGCATACTGGTGTGAGCACAGGTCCTGGCGAGCGCGCAGAGGCACCAGCAGTGCCGCACTTTTACGGACCTGCATCTCGAGGTACTGCATGCGCGGGACGATGGCCAAGCTCCCGCTGCCCTGCTGGGCCCCCGAGCCTCCACGCCTTGCCATCTGCAGGCAGCGAGGCGCCACACACTCGTTCACTGTGGCGCGAAGGACCTTGGACGACATTCGCGATTGCGATGCCCAAATGCTGCTCCTCACCCGCGTGGCGAGCGCCTCCTTGTGCTTGTCGTTGTAGCTGCTGAGTATAAGTAGCACGCTGCGAAGTATGGACCACAGATCGTGCAGGCGCTCGTGAGCACTCGGCCAATATGTCCTGGCATGCATCCCCGAATTGCGAGCGATGCGGCCCCGCACCAGAAGAGTAGGCCGAGCGCGTAGACCGCCAGAGTCCCTATGCTCTCATGACTGTCGCTGCAGCTGCTGCTGGGGCCGCTGCCGCTGCCTCCTCCCTGGTGTGTGCACGGCGGCAGGGCGCCGGAAGAGCACGTCCACGACGACGAAGTGGGCAGCACTGCCCCTGGCTTGATTGGTGAGGAGCGTGGCGTCCTTGGCACCGCGGAAGACGCCGTGCGCTGCAGGGGCTGCGAGGTGCCCTGCATTCCGACTCGGTGATGTGGACCTCGTACGCAGATGCAGCAGAAGCTCGAAGGAAGGAAGAGCCTGCTCCTGTGAGTCCGGTGGTGCTCTCCGGCTGTGCCTGCTTGCTGCGATGGGCCTCGATGACCGTCCCGGCGCCGAAGGTGTGCGTGAACGAGCCGGAGTGTGTGGAAGAGCTGGTTGCTGAGAGCAAAGTGCAGCCTATTGCAGTACTGGAATCTGATGGCATCACTGTTGCTGCTCGCTTGCTTGCTCGCTGAACGAGTCGCGACATGGACTCGGAGGCTTGCGGTGCCGGCGGCAAAGCGAAAGGAGCAGCAGTTCAAGTGCATGCACAGCAAAGCGAGCTGATATCTGGTCAAGCCTGCCTGCACCCACCCAGCAGCTTGCTAGCGCCGCGGCGGGCACACCTCAAGCGTGCAGGCGGCAGCCATCGCAGAAGAAGCTACCGTGGAGGAGGAGGTGGTGGGTGTGGATGGGCAAGTACGCCCAGCTGGTGATCGGCCCAGCGGGCAGCGGCAAGGTGAGAGGCTCGCACCTGCCTGGCGCGCAGCGTTGTCCAGGCGCGCACGCTGCAGGGCATCATGCTGCTGCTGCCCTGTGTGCGTGCACGTCCGCAGTCCACGTACTGTGACCACCTGCACACGCACTGCCAGGCGATTGGTCGCACCATCCATCTCGTCAACCTCGGTGCGTCCACTCACTGTGACTGCAGCCGCTGCAGCAACACAGGTTGAGGGCCAGCAGACACCTACATCCAGGCAGCGCAACAAGGCACCCTTTGCCAGCGCCTGTAGTGGGCCCGCGGGCACCTGGCACGCCCTAGCGGCAGGAGCACCTCCATTGCACCCACCATGGCGCACCTGGCACACGTGGGAGTGCGTGTACACGTGCGCACACAGATCCTGCGGCGGAGCAGTTTGCTTACCCCGTGTCCCTGGACATCCGGGACCTCATCTCGCTAGAGGATGTCATGACGGAGCTGGAGCTAGGACCCAATGGGTGAGGGGGGCACACATTCGCGCTGGCAGAGTGTGCCGTGTCTACCTCCACCTGATGGCAACCAACCCTCAGACATGTGGTTGGCACCCCTACCTCCAACTGGGGGCTGTCACTGTGCGGACGAGCGGGGAGTGGGTGGTCCAACAGCAGGCTGACTGCTTGCGTGCGCTTGTGCCTGCAGGGGCCTGCTCTACTGCATGGAGTACCTGGAGGACAACCTGCACGAGTGGCTGGGACAGGAGCTTGAGGTGCGCCTGTGGCAGCGCGTCGGTCGCAGCAGCGTCAGAGCCCACCGTGCAGCACCCAGAACAGCGTGCAGGGGGGGTGCCGCACCCAGCAACACGTCTTGCGGTGCGGTACGCCGTGCGGTACGCGTGCCCTGCAGGGGTACGGTGACGACGACTACCTGGTGTTTGACTGCCCGGGGCAGATTGAGCTGTACAACCACCTGAGCGTCTTCCGCTCCTTCGTAGAGTTCTTGAAACAGGTGCGCGTGTGCAGCCGGGCGCGCGGGCGGGCGGGCGGGCGGGCGGGTGCATGATGCCTTTGCAGTGTGCCCCGCCAGGGACTGCATGCAGCACTGCGCACGCTTGCATTGCCCGTGTGCTGGCACGACACGCTTGTGTGCAGGACGGCTGGTCGGTGTGCGTGGTCTACTGCCTGGACGCGCATTTTGTCACGGACGTGGCCAAGTACATTGCAGGGGCCATGCAGGTGAGCGGGGGCCTGCACCTGACGAGGATTGTACCCGCAGCAACGCATCATCACACACGGCACAGCGTAGCCATGTCAGCACGCAGACCTCAGGACTGGTAACCAAACTCCTGTCGGGCTGGTGCTGTGCAAGCAACAGCTACTATTGGCATCTTAGTCTCCAAGTACAGAATGCACCAGCTTGGCCCCGCACGCTGCTTGCTTGCCCCTGGGCGCGTGCGCGTCCGTCCACAGGTGCTGTCGGCCATGGTCAAGCTGGAGTTGCCGCACGTGAGCATCCTCACAAAAATGGACATTTGCGAGAGCAAGGTGCGCTGCTCCGACCTGCGCTGCTACCGGTGCACTGCTGGCCCAGCCCAGCGATGAGGTTGCACGTACAACGGTGGACGTGAGGGACGTGGCGGGTACGTGGCGTGCACCCAGCGTCCTTGCTGTGTTGCCCATTCACTCCACAGAACGAGGTGGACGACTTTTTGTTCCCCGAGCCCAGAGCGCTGGCCCAGCGTCTCCAGGTGTCCATGGGCCCGCGCTTTGCTGCGCTCAACCGGGCCATGGGGTCACTGCTGGAGGAGTTCAGCCTCGTCAGCTTCGTGCCCTTGGACGTGACGGATGAGGACAGGTGGGTGCGGCCAGGACACTGTGCAGGGCGGCTGTGCTAAGAAGCAGTGGGTGCCGGATGCTGTCACCTGTATGCTGGCCGGACGTGCCATGCCTCTGCTCGTCGCGTTGATGCTGCTGCTGCGCTGCAGCATCGCCGAGGTGCTGTACAACATTGACACAGCCATCCAGTACGGCGAGGACGCCGAGGTCAAGATGCGTGACTACGAGGAGCAGGGCGGCGAGGAGGACGATGGGGAGAGCGGGGGTGGCATGGGGGACGATGACGTGATGGGAGGAGGCATGGGCCGGCGGTACGGGGGGGGCGGCGGTGGGACGCTTGGGGACATTTTGGAAGGCGACGAGGGCCAGTAGCGGTGGCGTGTGCTGCTGCGCCTGTTTCTGCTTGGTCTAGGTCGCTGTGTGCATTGCTGATGCGCTCAGTGGCCACGTTCTGCGGTCCCCGTGTGTCACCGTTGCCTCCCTCCCTGTTGCACAGGGTTATGTGCAAGAGTCTGCGAGGAGAAAGAAGAGCCCCCCACCGACAGGAACACGCCTTTTGGGCCCAACACCGACACGCAACCAGCAACACGCAAAAACAGCGCGAACCTGCACCTTGTCAGGTGCTTCTTGGGCATGCCTCGTCAGTAGCCTCCACACAACCATGTGCCGAAACGTTTGCAGAACCACACACGTGAGATACGGCGCACCGAAGTGCAACGATGCGCACAAACCGCACAGCGACATCTGCAAACGAACGCGTGCCCCAGACGACAGACTGCACCGCAGCAGACTGCCACCAGGATCTTCGTGGGCAGCACTGAACAGGGAACACAAACGAATAAGCTCAAACAACCTTCGGACTTGGTGAACAACTACGGGCGTGTGGGATGGAGCTGTATGGGGGGAGTGAAAGATGACGACCTGAAACTGCAGAGCCAAACAGAACGCACGACACCGGTCCAAAACCCGTGAGGAGAAGCAGAAACAGGAGGAATAGAGCACCACACGCAAGCAGGAACACCTTGAACGGGAACGTTTCGTGCGGAGTTTCGAACCAGGTTTCAAACGCAGAGCAGAGTTCACCAACAACAGGTGCAAATGTGCGAAGTGCAGTACGGTTGAGCTGAGGGTTCCTTGGATGCCCACTTCTATTGCCCGTTTCTGGCGCGCTTAACTCGGGGGTGCAGGAGGTGCACGCCGTGGCCACAACGTTGCTCGCATTTCCAATTTAGCTACGGCACGCTGCGCATGAAGCTGGGCTCGTGCAGCCTGTGGCGCTGCAGCCCAGGGCTCCCTCCCGCCAGCGTGGTGGTGGTGGCGCCGGCGTTGTGGCCCAGCATCCAGGGCCGGCGGCTCATCGTGACGCTCGCGCCACCCGCCTCGTCGAAACTCATGGACAGGATGCCGTGCTGCTGCATGTAGCTGCCCAGCTCCTGGCCCGTGCCGTGCTGCAGGTGCGAGACGTAGACGTGGAGCGCCATGCCGCCGAGTAGAGCCAGCACCACGCATATGAGGGAGACGAGCGCCAGCGGCAGCAGCTCGTGCACGCCAACCGTGCTGAAGTGCACCGTGAGCAGCACCTGCGTTTACGGAACCGTAAACGTTCATAGTGAATGGGGCGCAGGATGAGGTCACGGGACCGCGGGTGGGCGCCGCCTTCCGACGAAACATGACGTGGTGCGACGACTGCTCACCTGGCAGGCCACGGCCGGCACGAGGAGGGCGACCTGGGCCACCAGCAGCCAGCGCTGCCAAGGCTGGGCGCTCAGCAGGAGGAGGCTGGAAGCGAGGGACGCCGGAAGCTGGAGCGTGGGCGTCGCCGGGGGTGCGGGGTGGACGTGGACCACTGCATCCCCGCTGGATTGCGGCTTTGAGGCGTGCTGGTGCTGGTGCTGCTGCTGCTGCTGCTGCTGCTGGCGTTGCTGATGCTCCTGCTGCGCTGTGCCGCTGGGCGCGGGGCGCTGGGGGTCCTGCCCGACGAAGGAGAAACTCTTTGCTTGCTTGCGGCTCGTGTTGTCGTGTTGTTGTGCGTTCTGACCCATCTCAAGCGCGTGGGATATCTGCAGCGCGAAGGTTCTTGAGCGCGAGCGTTCGTCGATTCCTGCATGGTGAGGGCTCAGCTGTGGAGCAGCTGCGTGAACGAGTGTGCGCGCACATCAGTCTCCTTACCCCCCACTGCTGAGCAGCAGCAGGTGGTGCAGAGGTGCAGCTCGTTCCCCGCAGGGCCAGGGTTCGCGCCTCGCGCACACCAAGGAACGAATCGAATCGCCCCAGCAGCGCGCACATTGCACACAGCGTTCGCCGCGCGCTGCGATGCGCCTCGGGGTGCTGCCTGGGCGCTGCGCGCCCATCGCAGCGGCTCGGAGGAGGGCGGGCGATGGCGAGCGCGCTCCAGTGCACTGCGCGGCCGCCGAGCTGAGCGCGAGGATGGCGCTGCTGCCTTCGAACATCAAGGTCGAACGCATTATCGTGAGTCCCAGTTGGGGAGAGCCATCAACAGCAGCACGATGGAGGGGGTCTACAAGCGCAGGAGAGCGTGCAGCAGGGCACCGTGGGGCAGCACACCATCCCTGGCGTGGAGGGAGCCCAGGGGGGGCGGGGAGGACGCGCACGACAGCCACGGTGGGCGCGGTGCAGCGCGCTGACGCGCACAGTGGCACTCAGCACAGCGTGGATCAGCACGCCTGCACGCATGGCGCAGTCCTGGTGTGGGATGCAGTCACTGTGCTGCCCTGGGCGGCCGCAAGCGACAGCTGCAGGCGCTTCGAACCGCACGCACGCTCGGGGATGCAGGGCGCCTCTGCACCACCTCTGAGCCGTGCAGGGAGAGGGTAGTTTCGGCCAGGTCTTCCTGGGCAGCTATGTCCAGCCATCGGGCGAGGAAAAGGTGGTGCTCAAGCGCGTCAAGGCGGCCGTCGAGGTCAGTCGCGCAAGCACACGTGCTGCTTGCGGCGGTTGGTCAGCCTCTCCGCAGCAGAACGTGTGGGATTTCAAGCACAGGGTACCGTGCAGCTGCAGGGCGAATGCCAGTCTAATTTGCAGGCTCCTTGGTCCCTCCCTTGGCGCCCCCCACCATCCCATCCCCCCACGCAGGGAGCTGCCCAGATGGGCCAGATGGAGCTGCTGCTCAACGTGTACGCCGCCAAGGTGGCCAAGAACCACTGCGCCGACTTTGTGGGCTACTGCGAGGTGGCGCCGGAGGAGGCCACGGCGCGCCTGACGCCCGGTGGGTGACGCTTGCACACCACTAAGGGGCAGCCAGCAGCGGCACTGTTCGATGCGCAACACCACACACGCTGCACCTGCGTCACCCCACAGCAGCGAGCCTTGGGAACAGGAACAGGCATGAGCGTACATACAGCTCACAGCAGCAGCAACCACAGAAACCACCTCCTGGTGCTCGGGATACTCGTGCCTGCCCACACGCACGCACTGCGCAGGGCTGTGGATCATGTGGCGTTATGAGGGCAGCCGCACGCTGGGCTACTACCTGCGCCGCCGCGACACGCTACGTGCGCTGGCCAGCGACCTCGAGGTGCCTGAGGAGGCCGTGGTGGCCACCGTCATGAAGCAGCTG
>QAXK01000503.1:0-30364 GCA_004335735.1 Chlorella sp. KRBP
GAGGGAGAGGGAGGGAGAGGCAGGGAGAGGGAGAGGGAGGGAGAGGGAGGATGTCATGTAGCGTTCTCCAGGAGCAAGGTCTGTAAAGCCTTTGCCAGTGCGCGCACCACAGGACGCAGCGCGTACCAGCACACAGCCACTGCAGCCCCTACCCAACCCGCCAACGCCAGCAACGTTAGGAACTGGGTCTATAGACTCCACCTGCTTGCTGCCTCCCTCACCTGAGTCACCATGGTGTCCACCGCGTCCTTTTGCTGCATGCGCGCGTAGAGCGAACGGCTCACGACCAGGTCCACGTCAAGCAGCGCCACCAGCGGTGTGCGCGCCTGCAGGCACCATGCAAGGAAGCCGTGGAAAGAGCACAATGAAAGGAAGCCGTACACCGTGAAAGAACGGCTGAACAGCTCAAGCTTAGGGCGCATGGACGACGCGTGACCTTCCACCTGCCTCGCCATCACACCCTCCCTGCCACCACCATTCTACGACTGCTGCCGCTGCTTCCACCAGCAAACATTGGGGCAGCGGCAGCTGGCAGTATGGGCACCCGCTCACACTGGAGGTGAACCCGCTCACCTGTACGCGTGCCAGGTTGCGCAGGATGTTGATGGGGAAGAGCAGCTTGGCATACGGGTCCGTGAACACCTATAGAGTGAGAGGAAACAGGGCAAGGGCAAGGAAGGTTGGGTGGGCGCGTGAGGTGGCTGCTGCTGGAGCTCTGAGCTGCGTCTGAGGCCATTGCATCTGCGGCTGAGGCTGCTCGTCATTTACATCTGAGACGCCCGGTGGTTGGGCTCCGACCCCGCCGAAGCGCCCAAACAGATGCAAATATCGACACACACATCCACCCTGTGCTCCACTGCTGCTTGCGTTGCCTGCATGCGTGCTCATCTGCTTGCGAGACATCGCCGCGCCGGAGAAAAAACTCGACACACACTCGCACATGCACCAGCCCATAGCACTTACCTCGTAGACCAGCAGCACGTCCGGCTGGCAGGCGTGCGGCAGCTGCTTCATGTCGGCCACAAACTGGAAGATCTGCGTGCCAGGTTGGGCAGGATGACATGGCGGGAGGGAAGCGTGAGGCAGGTGGGGCACAAGGGTAGGTGGGCAGGGGGCACATTGATGAGCTGATGAACAATCGTGTTGCCTGTCCTTGGCGCAGTTTGTGCTCGCCTGTGTCTCACGTCTTTCGCAGTGACCTGCCTGCTATGCCAAGCAGCCATGCCCGGCTAACGGCAACATGCAACGAAACCAAACATACAGTACACACGGCTGCGACGCGGCACTCTGTGGGTGCCTCCTTGTTCTTCTCGGACCTAGCATGTACCCGCACGCACCTTGGAGATTGACTCCCTGAGTGCCTCCTTGTTCTCCTCGGAGAGCGGCCCAGGCTTGGCCTGGAGCAGCGGGTGGTAGAGCGCCACGCTGTAGGGGCCCGCCCAGCTCTGGCACTGAGCCGACACCTGCGATGCCACGTGAACATGCACGCGCGGTGGGCTGGCACACGCTCGCCAACAGCTCATGATGCCACTACAGCTGCTGCTGTCTTGACACCAATGCTGAATTCATCATGCATGCTGGAAGACGCCATCGCGTCCTACTCGGTTGTGGGCACGGTTGTGGGAATACGCTGGCCGGCGCCCATTACTACCGTCCCACATAAGCTGCGGATCTATCTACTCTGATACGGGCCAGCAGCACCAGGCCTTGGCGATCTTTTGTGACGGCTGCAGCACCATGACGCCTGTCGTGACCGCCATGCGATGATGAAGACGGTGCTGGTATCGCACCTGGTTCAGCCTGTTGAGCGTGCTGGCCGTCACCAGCGTCAACGACTCCTTCTCGCGCGCAAACGACGCCCACCACCCCGCGCCCACCCGCAGCGACCCCATGTCCTCCATCAGCGCCGCCCACGTGATGTTCTTCGTGGCGTCGTGCTTGTCGTTCACGCAGCGCATCATGGTGCTGAGGGTCGAGTCGGAGATGGGGCGGATGCGGTCCTTGAACGACTCCCATGTGCCCTCATCAGGGCGCTCGCGGCCGGTGCCAGGGCCGGACTTGGCGGCTTCAATTCCGTGGGTGCTCGCCAGCTCCTGTGTCATCATCAGCAGCAGCATCATTGCATGGCGTTCACGATGGGTGTCATGATGCTGCAGCCGTCACAAAGTGTGTGGAGGGGGGTAGGGAGCGGGTGTGGCGGTGCGCCTGCTGCAGCGCCGCTGGGTGGGTTGGGTGGGAGTGGGCCAGCGAGCACGCGGGCGCTGTGGGTGAGCTGGGGCTGCAGGCTCTGCCGGCATAGGCGGCGTGTGCTGCTGACCGTCGCCGCATGCTGCGGGTGCTAGCCGGCAGTTGGTGCCTGCACACCGCCGCTGTGCCTGCACACCTGCAGCACGAAACAGGCGCACCAGGGAGTGCACCAAGGAGCAGCTCACCTGCCACGGGATGTCATAGGACGTGTCGTTGGCCCAGTGCAGCGCGATGCGCATGTCGTGCGCGTTCCAGTCCGGCTTGGCCGGCGCTTGCCCGCTGCCTGGTGCTGATGCGGCGTCTGCCATGAGCTTGCGCCTGGGCTGCTGCTGCGCTGCCTCAACGTGGCTCAGCGAGTCGTGCCGCCCAAGGTCGACCTGCGCTCGCTGCTCGGGGTCGGCCCCCGCCAGCGCCCTGCCTGAGAGGTGAGCGGTGCCGCCGTGTGACTGTATGAGGCTGCCTGATGGTGCTGACTCCACTGCTTGCTGCTGCCTGCGCTGCAGCGGATGGTGTGGGCCAGCTGCGCGCCAGCCTCCGCCTTGCGCCGCTCGGGCGGCAGCGCGCTGCCTGATCGCGTGCCTGGCTCCGCGAGGCGCCAGGGCGGACGTGCCGAGCATAGCGCTGCTGCTGGCGCAGAGCAGCAGCAGCAAGGCAGCCAGAGGAGGTGGCGCTCCGCCTGGGCCTGCCCCTCCTCCACCCCGACGAGCGTGATGCGTCCCGGCCATTTGCCTGAAGCTAGCGTGCGCAAAGCCTGCTGCCAGTGCCAATGCGCATCCGTCTCTGCGACTGTGAGTGCGATCCCGCGCTTCGGGGTGAAGCGTAACGGCAATCCAAGGAGAGCGGGAGGAGCAAGGAGCAATTGCAGGATCGCACGCTTATAACCAAATCAATCACATCGTGGAGCGCCGGGTCAATGGGGGTGGGCAATGGCCGCACGCACGGGATGGCGGCACGGTGGGCACGCGCGACATCTTGCGCGCAGAGACGCTTGCATGCATGGTATGTAGCAAGTAGAGGTAGCTTATGTGTTGAAGACTCCCTGCGAGCAGGAGGGACGAGTACGTTCGGTCAACATGATGCGCGCATCGCCGCTGGCGGCCATCCACCAGCGCAGCGAGGCTGCAATCGCTCATCCTGGATGCTCACCTGGCTCAGGCAACGCGCCGCGCCACCTGGAGCAGCAGCTTGCGCATCCCCACCACTACGCGCGCCTCGAGCATGGCCGCAGCGTCCACAAAAGCCTGCACCGGCACGCCGCGCCGGAGCTGGGGCTGCTCCTGCAATTGTCCCTGGCGCGCCACCATGCGCTGACGGCCGAATGCAGCCATCTCGCCGCCTCCCGCAAGACGTCCGGCATTTGGACCGACCGTGTGCCGCACCGCCGCCGCAGGGCACAGCAGCGCGCAGAGCGTGAGCGCCAGCACCAGGACCACGAAGCTCAGCGCTGGCTGCTGACTCCTGGAGCGCGCCATCGTGGCGTTGCGGGCGACCGGGAACAAGGAGGCGGGAAGTCGATCGAACGTGCGATGCTCGACGCGAGGGTGTGCTGCAGCTAGCGTTGATGCCTTTACGGAGCACTTGGCGCGCTGCTTTTCGTGCTCCTGCCGCTCATCTTGACCTGGTCAACGCGCATGGGATATAGGGTGCAAAGTGGGCTCACATCTCCATCACCCTTGCAGCCTACAGTACACACTTTGCCGCCACGGTAGAACAAGCTCTCCATCACGTCACTTCAGACAATCTTGCCGTAGAGCGAGTAGGCGTTGCATCGCTCCACCTCCACGTGCACCAGCTGGCCGCGCAGCTTGTCGCCGTCCCCGTCAAAGTACACGAGCTTGTTGTGCCGGATGCGCCCGCACGCCTGCAGAAACAGGTGACGAGATTGCTGTTGGTTGCCCAGCCTTGCCACCGACTACAAGCAAGCCACGCCATGCACCGCGCCCACCTGCTTAGGGTTCTTGGGGTTGGGGCCCTCGACCAGCACCTCGAGCGTGCGGCCCTGGAAGCGCTGCGCACGCTCCGTGGCCACCTCGGTCACCACCGCATTGAGCCTGCGGCGCGCCACGGGAGAACGGCAACAACCATCCACAACATCGCCCTGTCTGTTAAACAGCAGCAGCACCACCATGCAGGCGCAAACGAGCTGCTCACAGCGCACCCTGCGTCACCCAAAACGCGCAGTCAGACAATTGCCGCGCCCAAGCACCTGGCGTTGGTGCCTTGGTGGCTTGGCGACTGCATGCTCTTGCCAGGCACCAGCTGGTGCCCAATCTTTCCTCGCTGCTGATCCGTGCTGCCTAGGTTGCCGCGGCTGGGCCGCCCTGTTTGCAAGCGACACACTGTGCTCTACTGCTGCCTGTGTTGCTTGCCTATGTACTCATCTGCTTGCGAGACATCGCCGCGCCAGATGTAAAACACAACACACACACACCTGTTGAGTCGGTCCGACTTGATGAGGTCGGCGACCTGGTTGTCCCAGGTGGCGGCGGGCGTGTTGGGCCGCGGCGAGTAGGCCGCCGTGTTGACGCGGTCAAAGCCCACCTCGCGCACCAGCGCCTCGGTGCGCAAGTACTGCTCCTCTGCAAGCAGGTGCATCCGAGGGGGATGGTTCACGGGGGGGCACAAGTGTGAGCAGTCAGGGGCCGGCCGGCGGGAGTGCAAGTGCCCATGTGGTCGCCTCCTGCCCCCCCGCCTTCTTACCCCTTCCTGCCCCTTTCCCCCGTACCCCCCTACTAGCCCCCCGCCCTCGGCCCCACCTTCCGGCCCACTCACCCGTCTCGCCGGGGAAGCCCACGATGGCGTCCCCGCTGACCGACGCGTCGGGCATGTACCGCCGGATGTTGTCGATGATGGCGCGGTACCGCTCGTGCGTGTAGCCCCGCTTCATCTCGCGCAGGATGTCGTTGTCGCCCGACTGGAAGGGGATGTGGAAGAACTCGCACAGCTTGGGCAGCTCGGCGCACGCGCGCACCAGCCGGTCCGTGAAGTACCGAGGGTGGCTGGTGGCGAAGCGGATGCGCTCGATGCCCGGCACGTCGTGCACGTGGCGGAGCAGGTCGGTGAAGGTCCAGGCGCGGCGACCGCTGGCGTCGTCGGCCATGCCGGGGAGGTCGCGGCCGTAGGCGTCGATGTTCTGGCCCAGCAGCGTCACCTGCACACACGCGAGTGCGGCCAGTGCATTCATGGCTTCGGCGCAACAGCGCAGCCCTCGTGTGACACCAGAGAGTGCAAGGCAAGGGGCTGCCGGCTGCGTGTGTGTGGAGCTTAACGCGGCCATCTCTGGCAAGCAGATGAGATGAGATATGAGTGTGTGCCAGGGCCAGAGCGAGATCGCACCTCCTTGTAGCCCGCCTCCCCGAGCGCCAGCATCTCTCGCCGGATGTCGTCAGCCTTGCGGCTCTGTTCCTGGCCCCTGCGCAGCAGCACGCGTCCATGGCCCCATGACAACCGGTTGTGAGTCACCTACGCCCCCCACCCTTGCTCTTAACTGCCCTCCACCCTCCTCTTAACGGCCGACTGGTAAAAGGCCCCAAGTCCTGTCAACGGCCCCCATGTACTGCCCGCCCTCCACCCGCACCGCACCTTGTGTAGGGCACCACGCAGTAGGTGCACTTTTCATTGCACCCGTAGATGGCGTTGACCCAGGCGGTGATCTGGCTCTCACGGCGCGGCACCGTGATGTCCTCGAGCACCTCGGCCGGGTCCGTGGCCACCACCTGGCCAATGTCGGCTTGGTCCAGCAGCTCCACGATGCGGTTGGCATACTGAGGGCCTACGCGTTACAATCATGTGAGAGGCACGCAGGCAGCAGCTGCGGTGACGCACGGCGCGAGGGTAGCTGGGCGTGGATGCTGGGGGGCGCAGGCGATGCGTGCCAGACGCTACGCTCACGCCCTCGCGAGCGTGACCAATCGCCTGTTCACCCACTCACCCATGACAATGTCGACCTCTGGCACGCGCCGCAGCATGGCCTGGCCCTCCTGCTGCGCTACACACCCCGCCACCACCACCTTGACGCTCGCCACCGACTGGCGCTTGCGCTTGGCCTGCACGCGGTGGTGCGCACAACGTACACTCACGCACCGCAAGCTCTCCCCCATCCCAACGGCAGCTGCCGCGCGCCTGTGCCAGCTGGCATGCGCGCCGCACACCGGTTCCGCCGCCCTTGGGCACCGGCTGCTGTCGCAAGCGAGGCACCACCTCGCCCAGCGTCGCCGAGCGCGGCACGTCTTGCAGCTGCACACCGCACCTGCTTGCCCAGTGCGCCGTACACCTTTTGCTCCGCCTTGTCCCTGATGGAGCACGTGTTGTACACCAGCACGTCTGCGTCCGAGGGGTCCTCGGCGCACACGTACCCCGCTGACTCCAGGCACCCCGCCATGCGCTCAGAGTCCGCCAGGTTCATCTGCGTGACGCCACGTCAGCGCGGCAGGCGATGTGCAGGCTGATGGCAGCAAGCAGCTTGCTCCAGTGTGGCCGTGGAGCAGTGCCGGATGGCGCACCTGGCACCCGAACGTGTGGATGTGGTACCGCTTGCCGTTCTTGGGGATGTGCTCGGGCGCCACACGGCTGAGCACGCTGCCTGCACGCAGGCACAGTGGTGTGAAGCAGCACACTTGTGTCCTGCAGTGCTTGCTGCTGCTGCTTGCACAGGTGGAGCGACCGCACACGTGCCGTCCTGGTGCGCACCGTCCATGCCGCAGAAGCCGGCCTTGGCCTCCTCGTCCTCTGGTCCCTCGAAATTGACCACTGCGCCTGTTGGGCTGTCCACCACGGCGACCTGCGCCAGCACTCGGCGCCGCCGGTGATGGTGCTGCTGCGCGGCGCTGCTGCTGCAAGGGAGGACGAGTGGCAGCAGTGGCGGCTCCAGGACCATCACTGGCACTGCACTGGCGCCGCGTGGTGCAGGAAAGCTCGCGCTCGCGCACATCGCGGGGCCTCGGCTCGTCGGAGCGCTCGCTCCCAACCCCGCCACCAGGCCACGCTGAGACATCATCAGGAGCTGCGCCATCTTCACTTCTTGCTGCTGATGCCCGCGATTTTTGCGGGAAAATCCAAGCCCTAGGGTCTGCAGAGCTTGCTCGAGAGGAGCAAACCTGCGGAGCCAAATCCTCGGCACGATGGACGAGAAGAAGAAGAAGCTGATGGCGGCCGGCGCCCGCAAGGTGTGGAGGCAATTGGGGCGACTGCCACTCGAACTTTGTCCTCGCGCTCCGCGAGCTCATTCTGCTGCCTGTACCGATGCGTTGCAGCTGGCCGAGTTCAAAGCACGCTCCACGAGCACCAGCCGACAATCATCGCAAGCTGGCGCCCCCACACGCCCACCTCAGGTGCAGGTCGCAGCAGGAAGCAGCAGCAGCAGCAGCAGCAAGTAGGCACAGGTTGATCACCGCATTGCGTGCCTGGGTGCGTGTGCAGAGCTGGGCGTCATCAACAGGAGGGGCCGCTGCTGACGGCGCCGCGGTGGCAGCGCGCCTGGACACCTCCGCCGATCCTGCGGCAGCTGCCCTGGCCGCGGCGGCTGCCCTCACCGGCATCGCCATTGGCGTGCGCCACCAGCCCTCATCAGCGAGCACCGCCCTGCCCCCGTCACCAGGCGCGCTCACTGATCCAGGTGCGGGCCGCAAGCACGCAGGTGCTTCGCAGCACACAGCTTGCTCCACCCCACACGACTCACACCACCCCTGCTGGCATTGGACGCGCTGTGCACACGGCCCTTGCACTCCCGCAGGCGCCTCCTCCTCCCACGGTGGGCCATCCACGCCCACGGACGCTCGCGCGCTCGACGAGCCCACCGCCTCAAGCTCCCCGGTCCTAGCGCACCGCGGCAACGGCAGCAGCAACGGCAACGCCCGCAGCCAACGCAACACCACCAACAGCAACGCCAACCAGCGCAGCGGGGGGCAGCCACGCCCCACCTCCGGCCTCTCCACCTCCACCAGCGCTATGGAGAGCAGCAGCGGCGCAACCCGCGCCCCTACCGACCCCCTGCCACACGCCGCCGCCACGGCCTGGCAGCAAGACCCGCTCCCGCCACGCCCCTCCACTGCCCCGGCGCCCGCGCCCGTGCCCACGCCGCTCGCCTCCATTCCTTCCGTGGAAGACGCCGGCTTTGTCGTGCAGTCAAACGCCGTCTTTGAAGACGCACTCAGCACTGCCGATGACGCAGACGCCGCCCCAGGTGCCGGCAGTGCGGCGAGACAGAGAGAGGCCCACCACCACGGCCACAGCGGCAGCGTGGACGGCGGCGGCAGCAGCCGACGTCGCCGGGGCGCCGCACACCACCATCGGGGCCAGTCTGGCGGGGCGGGTGCCCTCGGCGGCAGCCCGCTGCACCATCAACAGCAGCACCAGCAGCACCAGCAGTTGGACTGCAAGTCGACCTGCAGCACTGACACTGCCGCGAGCGCTTCGGCCTCGGACCGTTTCCTAGCCAGTGAGCTGGCGGCTATGCGGCTCAAGGTGCAGCAGGCAGAGCTGAGGTCCGAGCAGCTGGAGGCGCAGCTCCGCGACGCGCAGCAGCAGGCGCAGCGGCAGCAGCAGGCGCAGCGCGAGCAGGAGCAGCAGATGCAGGAGCAGATGCAGCATGCCGTCAAAGCCGCGGCGGCGGCGGCAGCAGCAGCAGCGGTTCCGGTGCCGACGTTGCCGCTTACTCCTATGAGCAGTGGCGGCTACGGGCAGGACAGAGCGACGTTGACGCCGCAGGGTAGGCTGCAAGGCTCTGCGTCCGGTGGCGGGGTGGACGCCGCTGCAGAGGGGGAGGTTGGCGCGCACCAGCAGCAGCAGCAACAGCAGCAGCACTCGGCGCTTGTGGAGTCCACGCAGGTGCTTGGGTCGCTGATCCGCAGCACAGCGCAGCAGCGGCAGCAGCAGCAGCAGGGTGGCGCGGGCGGCGGCGGCAGGGCGCCTGGCGGTGCGGGTGGCAGCGTGGGGGGGGCGGTGGTTGTGGAGCGGCTGGGCAGCTTTGACGGCAAGCTGGACTCACTAGAGAGGTCGCTGCAGCAGGCGCTGGGGGAGGAGAGCAAGCTTAAGCAGGTGAGGCTCTCTCTGCTAGGCTCACAGAATGCTGAAAGATGCTGGGGTCGGGCATCATGCTTCAAGCCTCACAGTGTGCTAGGATGCTAGCAGGGTTGGGCATCATGCTGCAAGCCCCACAGAATGCTGTAAGATGCTGGGGTCGGGCATCATGCTGCGCGCCTCACAGTGTGCTAGGATGCTAGGGATCGGGCATCATGCACGCATCGTGGCGGTGGCAAGCAACACACAGTGACACAACCGCTGTGCATGGACGTTCCCACCTGGAAGACGCGCCTGTAAGGCTGGGGATGACCCGTAGTGTTGCGGTTGTACACGCGTTGCCTGCACAGGACCTCCAGGACTCGCGCCGTCAGCTTTACACCGCTGAGGGCGAGCTGCGCGACTGGCGCATGAAGTGCCAGCGGCTGCAGGCCAAGAACGAAGAGCTGAGGAGTGAGCTGAAGCAGTCCAAGGCGCAGCTCATTGAGGCGACCACAGTGGCGGCAGTGGCGGCGGCGGGAGAGGGCGCACCGGGCCTGAACGAGCTCGCCACCTCGGACAAGGTGAGGGGCACTGTGGCGGTGGCGGGAGAGGGCGCACCGAACTAGCCACCTCGGACAAGGTGAGAGGCACTGGTGGTGCAGCGTGCTGCATGCGTCTGTGGCGCGGGTGTGGGTGGGCGGGATGTTGAGGGGGCAGGCAAGGAGAGGAGGTGTTGATGTGCTGGGCTAGCAGAAGAGGGCCAGGGGCTTGTGTGTGTGTCGATATTTGCATCTGTTTGGGCGCCTCGGTGGGACCGAAGCCCAAGTACCGGGCGTATCAGATGTCTCGCAGCACTCAGGCACGCGAGCCAAAGACACAAAGTCCTGTGTGTCGGAGGACCAGGAGGTCTGCTCATGTGGCTGTCATTTGATAGTATGAGCGGGCTTGCTCATGGACGAGCCATAGCGATACAAGAATGGCGCAAAGTGTGAACACGAAACGTGGAACGGCGAACCAAGAAGCTGCGCCTGGACGTGTGCATGTAACGCAGGCGGCCGTGCTCAAGGCGCGCCTGGTGCAGCAGGAGGAGCTCCACGCCGAGCGCATGCAGGCGCTGCAGGCAGAGCTGGAGGAGGTGCAGGCACATGTGAGCACTCGGGCATCATGCAGTGTCGTGCACTGTCAACGTGGGCAGCGCAGTAGAGAGCGTAGTATTGAGCCCTGCTGAAGCCCTGTAATGCAGGGACCATCAGCCACCAGGTCTGGAAGAGTACACCTGCACTGTTGCTGTTGTCCCGTTGCCGCTCCGCAGGCCGAGGCCCGCCAGCGTGAGCTGCAGCAGCAGCTCTCGAACGCCTCCCGACGCGCCGATGCCTCAGAGGAGCGCGCCGCCCACCTGTCCCTCGAGCTGCAGCAGGCGCAGGCACAGCTGGACGTGCTGGCGGGGGAGCTGGGCCAGGTGGAGGAGACGCTGGCGAGCGCAAGGGCGGAGGCAGCTGCCAACGCCGCCGCCGCCGCCACCAGCGGTGCGTGTCTGCGCCTGCTGTTATCGTCATCATCATCAGCAGCAGCAGCAGCAGCAGCAGCATAATTGCATAGCGTTCACGGCGGATGCCGTGGTGCTGCAGGACAGGAGGATCAACACGCCTGCTGTAGTGGGGCGGGTGGTAGCGGAGCTGCTGTCATATCAAGCAGCTGGCGAGGGAGCGTGCCGTGCGGGCTGCAGGCCCTTCCATGCCCATTCTCACACCTTGCATAGCTACCAAGCTTCAGTCCGACCACCAGCGCGACGCACTCGCTCGCCAATCATGCACGCGCAGGCGCGCTGGACGCTCTCCAGGGCATGCAGGAGCAGCTCCAGGGCATGCAGGCTCTGCAGTCCGAGGCGCAGGCGCTGCGCGAGCAGCTGTCCCAGCGGGAGGAGGAGCTGGAGCTGGCCAAGCTGGAGCTGCAGGGAACGAGCTCGGAGCTGGAGGCATCAGAGCACACCATTGCCGCCATGCAGCAGGAGCTGGCCGCGCTGGAACAGGTGTGTGTATGTGTTTTGCGTCTGGTTTGGCGCTTCAGTGGGCGTATCAGATGTCCCGCAGCACGCAGGCAAACGAGTAAGACAGAGAAATCTTGATGATTCGGGCGGTGTGCTCACAGCAGGCAGCAGCACTACACCACACCACACCCGTCGACGTGCTGTCCCGCAACGTGCTGTCCCACTCAGCTGAAGTGTTCAGCGCGGTCGCTAGCCCAGCAGCAGTGCCATAGAACACTTCCTGAGCCACAGCACGCTCAGCATTGGCGTGCGATGGTGACTGACGCTTTGCAATGGCGATGCATGCATTTGTGGCTCGCAGGCGGCGTTCGCAGCTCAGGAGCAGGCAGCCCGTCTCTCCGAGGGCGAGGCTCTGGCGGACAAGGCGCGCCTAGCCAGCGCGCAGATGCAGCAGGCGCACGACGAGGAGCTGCAGGAGCTCCGCGTCAAGCTCAGCGCGACGCAGCACGAGCTCAGCACGGCGCAGCACGAGCTCAGCACGGCACGGCAGCAGCGCGACGCAGAGGTGCATGCGCTGGCGTCGCAGCTGAGCGCCGTGCGCGTGGCGATCGCGGCCGCGGAGCAGGCGGCAGATGCTGCGCGGGCAGCAGGCGACGCGGAGCTTGCGGCTCTCAAGGAGGAGTGCTGCACGCTGACGGCTCAGCTGGTCGCCAGGCGGGTGGAGGAGGCGGTGGGCGAGAGTGTGGAGTTGGAGGATGTAAAGCGGGAGCGGGAGGCGCTGCGGGCGGAGGTTGCGGCGGTGGAGAAGGAGAGGGACGTGGCGATTGCGCTGCTAGCAGCAGCAGAGCAGGAGAGGGAGGCGCTTGGTGATCGGTTGGCTGCGGCAGAACAGGCGCGGGAGGCGCTTCAGGGGCTGGTGGCAGCAGCGGAGCAGGCGCGGGAGGCGCTGGCTGCTCAGCTGTTGACAGCGGAGCAGGAGCAGCAGGTGCTCAACGCACAAGTGATTTCGGCGGGCGAGGAGGAGGCGCGCCACGTGGCCGCCCTCGAGGCGGCCGAGGCCGACTTAGCGCGGGTGCGTGGGGATCTGAGCAAGGCGAAGGCGGCGGTGGCGGATGCTGAGAAGCGTGCGGCAGTGGCTGGGGACGCGGCGGAGGCGCTGCAGGCTCAGCTGCGGGATGCGCAGGCCGCTGCTGCTTCTGCTGGTGCCGCTGCTGAGGAGCGGGTGGCAGCACTGGAGTCGCAGCTGCGGCAGGCGCATGCTGCGGCTGCCGCAGCGGGCGAGCAGGCCGCAGCGCTGGAGGCACAGCTGCGGGAGGCGCAGGCCACTGCGTCGTCATTCGAGCAACCACGGGAGGCTCCGCGGCCGGTGCAGTTCACGTCGCCGGCGGCTGAGCAGCCACAAGAGGCACCGCTGCAGGCACCGGCCGCCGCAGCCGAGCAGGGCGAGGGAGGCGACGAGGAGGTGGCCCGCCTGCGCCAGGAGGTGGAGCGGCTCACCCAAGAGCTGTCCACCACCAAGGAGACCTACACCGCCAAGCTCCGCGCCGCAATCAAGAAGGGCAAGGGCTTTGAGGCCGAGGCGACCGCCAAGGCGCAGCAGCTGGCGGAGCTGCAGCAGCAGCTCGACGTCCTCCGGTCTGACGCCGAACGCCGCACGCTGGAAGGGCAGGACCACGGCGACGCAGCACAGGTCAAGGAGCAGACCGACAACCTGGAGCAGCGACAGCGGGAGCGCGAGGAGCTTTGCACGGCCAACGCTGAGCTTGCACAGCAGGTCGAGGCACTAAAGCAGCAGCTCAGCACCCTCCGTGCCAGTCAGGAGGCGGCTTCTGCAGCTGAGGTGGCGCTGCAAGCACGGGTGGTGGAGGCGGCGGCGGCGGCGGCTGCGGAGCGGGCGGGGCGGTTGGAGAGGGAGAAGGAGCGGCTGGCTGCTGAGGAGCAGCGGTGCTCAGTGGACATGGAGGATGCCCGTGCTCTGGAGGCGGTTGGGGCGGAGCTGCAGCAGTGGGTGGCGGGCGTCAGCGCGTCGCGTGGGGAGGCGGCTGCGGCGTTGGTGGCGGCGCAGTGGCAGGCAACGAGCAGAGAGGAGGAGCTGCTGGCGAGCCAGCAGCAGGTGGCTGCGCTTCAGGGGGAGCTGGAGGGGACGCGGGCAGAGGTTGAGGCGGTTAGGGTGCAGTTGGAGGCGAGCCATGCTGAGCTGGATGGAAGCCGGGCAGAAGCTGAGGCGACGCTGCGGGAGCTGGCGGGGAGCCGGGCGGAACTTGAGGCGGTGGCGGCGCAGCTGCAGGCGAGCCACGCGCAGCTGTCGGCGGCGCAGCAAGCTCTCGAGCATGAGCATAGTTTGGCGGCGGGCGGGGCTGCGGCTCGCGAGCGGGCGGAGGCGCTGGTGAGCAGCCTGCAGCAGCAGGTGGAAGCGACTGCCGATGAGTTGCGGGCGGTGCAGGCGGAGCTCCACGCCGTTCGTGCTGAGGCCGAGGCGCAGCATACCGCCACCCTAGCGGAGCGAGACGCAGCTGTGGCGAGGCAGCAGCAGAAGCAATCGCTTGCTGCAGCGGCGGAGCTTGCCAAGCTGCGAGTGTCTGCGGCAGGCGCCGAAGAGCGGGCGGAGGGGGCGTGTGCCCAGGTGGAGGAGCTGACGGCTGAGCTGCAGGAGGTGCGGGCAGCTGCGGCGGCATCACAGGAGCGTGTCGCTGCTTTGGAGGCAAGCGTGGCGGAGCTCGAAGCTGAGGTGAAGGAGGCGCAGGCGGCGCTGGCGGCGTCTGAGCAGCGCGAGCGAGAAGGCGACGAGGCGCTTTCGCTGGCGCAGGCGGACCTGCACGCGCTTCGTGGCGAGGCGGTGGCGCTGCGAAGGCGCCTGGCAGCGCTTCGCTCCGCGACCAGCGGCGCAGGTGGCCGCGCGTCGGGTGGCGCGAGCGCGGGCGGCGAGCACGGCGCGGAGGGCGGGGGAGCGGCCAGGAGTGCTGGAGGCGGTATGGGGTCGAGGGGAGGGCACGAGGAGGAGGTGCATGAGGCGGAGGAGGAGGTGGACGATGCGCAGGCGGCGGTGGAGGCGGAGCAGGAGCTGGAAGACCTTGAGAGCGAGGTGGGTGAGGCGAGCTCTTGACGCTTGCCTGTCGTCTGCTTACGAGCGCTGAAGTGCTCGAGAGCGTGCCTGACTTACTGCGTGCTCTCCGTGCAGGTTCTGTCGCTGCGCGAGCAACGCGACTCTCACGAGTCCGAGCTGCACGAGGCGCGTATGCGCTGCGAGCAGCTGACGCAGCGGCTGCGGCAGCTGGAGGGCACGCTGCTGGAGGAGGCGGAGACGGCGGCGGGGCAGATTGCAACCACCCGCTCCGGCCTCGAGTCGGCTGAGGAGCGCGCTGCTGTCCTGGACGCGCAGCTGAGCGAGGCTCAAGCCGCGGCTGCTTCCGCTGAGGAGCGAGCTGCGCTGCTGGAGGCTCAGCTGCTGGAGGCGCAGGCGAGCGTCTCGGCGCTGCAGGCGCAACTCGAGCAGCAGCAGCGCGAGGCGTCAGTGCAGGCCCCAGCCAAGCATGGCGAGGGAGGCGACGAGGAGGTGACCCACCTGCGCCAGGAGGTGGAGCGGCTCACGCAGGAGCTGTCCACCACCAAGGAGGCGTCCACGGCCAAGCTCCGCGCCGCGATCAAGAAGGGCAAGGGCTTTGAGGCCGAGGCGACCGCCAAGGCACAGCAGCTGGCGGAGCTGCAGCAGCAGCTCGACGCCCTCCAGTCCGAGCTCGCCGGCGCGCAGGAGCGCGTGCACGCCGCGGAGGCGCGCCTCGCTACTGCTGCTGGGCCTTCGACGATCGCGGCCACTGCGGTCGACGCCGTGGTCGAGGGCGGCAACGGGTGGGGCATTGATGACCCGTCCGAGTTCCTGCCCTTCCCACCACCAGAGGCGGCAGCCGGATCGCAGCCCGAGTCGAGCAGCAAGGCGCAGATCGAGCCCTGCTCGGGAGTCCAGGAAGACCTCACGACGGCGCAAGGCTATCTCCAGGTGTGGATCTGGACCTCTGCTGAGCCATGCTCGCCTTCAGATCTTGCTGGTTGCGCCTGCTAGCAGGCTGTGCGTGCTCCTGTGTGTCGAGCTTAACATCTGGTGGAGCCGGTTATGGCAAACAGATGGTCCCACAGTTCGCAGTCATGTCACAGATCATCACAGATGTGTGGCAGGATGCAGAACTGACATGTGCTGCTTGCTCAACCCTTCCTGCTGTCCATCCATCCATCAACGTGCAGGAGGCCCAGGCTCAGCTGCTGGCGCAGGCCGACGCCCTCTTGTCCACTCAGCAGCAGCTGCAGGCCGCGACAGAGGGCCTTGCCACACGCGATACGCAGCTGGAGGGCCTCACCACGCACCTGGACGCGGCGCAGGCGCAGCTGGAGGAAGCTGGGAGGAAGCTGCAGCAGCGCGAGGCGCAGGTGCGCGCTCTCGCTAGCACGTCAGTCACGGCGGTGCCGTCATGCTGGCATCGAGTGTGCCACAGCTGTCTCGACATGGCACTTAGATGACCACTTTGATGCGAGCGACAATAAATTTATTGTGCGGGCAGCAGCACAGACCCATGGAGTGCACAAGCACGCGTGGGCGACGTTGCACATGCGCAGGTGCAAGCCCTAGAGCAGAGCTTGGAGGAGCGCGAGGGCGAAGTGCTGACGCTGCGCAGCCAGCTGCGGCGGACTGGCGCGTTGGCGGCGGAGGAGGAGGGGCAGCTGCAGGCGCTGCAGCAGCAGCTGCAGGAGAGCAAGGCAGAGGTGGAGGTGCTGCAGCGGCAGGTTGAGGAGGCTTCTGCTGCGGCACGGGGCGCTAAGGTGGAAGTTGAGGTGCTGCAGCGGCGGCTTGAGGAGGCCTCTGCTGAGTCACAAAGCACCAGGGCGGAGGTGGAGCGCGTGACCGCAGACTTGGAGCGGCTGCAGCAGGCCGAGGTGCAGTGGCAGCAGGGCCAGCAGCAGGCGGCACAGGCCAGCGCTGAGGTGGCGAGGCTGCAGTTGCAGCTAGATGAGGCAGCCGCACAGGTTGCGCAGGCCGACGAGGAGGTGGGCCGGCTGCGGCACGTGGAGGCGCAGTGGCTGCAGGCACAGGAGGCGGCGTCAGGCCTGCAGGGGCGGCTGCGCGAGGTGGAGGCGGAGCTGTTGGTGTTGAGGGAGGCAGGGCCAGCGGAGGGCGTAATTGCGGCTGGGAGGGAGGAGGCGGTGGCGGAGGGCGGGGAGAGGGAGGCGGAGGTGGAGCTGCTGAGGCGCCAACTGGAGGACAAGGAGGCTGAGCTTCAGGTGAGGGATGACGCATCTGGGGCTGCGGTGCAGATGCCGCCGGTGTTTGTTTGGAGATGGCCCAGCCAAAACAAAACGCTGCCGCGCTGCAGTTTGTTGCCTGCCTGTGCAGCGTGGCATTTCCGCGCACTCACGGTGTGATGGCGATGCTGCTATTGCTGCCATTGCATCCTGCACAGGCCGCCCGCGCGCAGGTCTCAGGACGCTTTAGCCTGGCCTTCACTACTCGCGTTGCCTCTGCCGCTCCCTGCACAGGCCGCCCACGTCCAGGTCTCAGACCTTGACGCCCAGCTCCAGGCCTGCACAGGCTTCAGGCCCGCACAGGTCCCTACCTGGCCCTCACTACTTGCGTTGCTTATCCCTGCACAGGCCGCCCAAGCGCAGCTCTCAGACCTGGACGCCCAGCTCCAGGCCCGCACCCAGGAGGTGTCCGAAGCCAAGGAGCGCCTCCGCGCCGCCATCCGCAAGGGCAAGCGCATCGAGGCCGAGCTGCAGGCCCTAACCGCCTCAACCACCGGCCCAACCGCCACCTCAACCGCCGGGTCGGAGGCCGGCGGCACGTCGCCTTCACTGGAGCTATCGCCGATCAAGCCGGGCGACGCCCTGTCTTCGCCTGCTGCTGGCCCTGGCCAGGCGCGGGAGGGTGGCCATGGCGGTGGTGCGGCGGCGGATGCTGAGCGTTCGACGGCGGCGGCGGCGGCGGCGGTGGCGCAGGCGGAAGCGGAGCGGTGGAGAGGGAGGGTGGAGGCGCTGGAGGCGGAGGCAGCTGGGCTCCGGGACAAGCTGCAGGTTGGTGTGAGGGCTGCTTCCCAGCCTGATATGATCCCTCCATTATGTCAGGGCACGCTTCCCGGCCTGATTTTATCACTCCAATAGTGGCTCCAAGGGCCTGAGACTGCACGCTTGAGCATTTGTAATGTCTTAGCCTTCATGTCCGTCGCCACTCACCACCTGCGCCCATGTGTTGCTGCTGCAGGTGGCGGAGAAGAGGGTGGCGGTGGCTCAGCTCATGGCTGGACAGGCTGACCTGCTGAGCCAGCAGATCGACGCCCTGCAGGTGCGCGGTGGCGCAATGTTGCGCCACCACTGCTCTGCTGCCAATCTGCTTGCCAGACAAATCTGCTTACCAGACATGGCTGTACCAGATGTAAAGCCCATCACACTGGTTGCTTGGCTTTGCACAGCAGCACAAGCCATGCTACAACCTTGTCGCGGCTAGAAGCAATCTCGTCCTCAGGTCCTGCGTCCACAGAGCACGCCATCACAACACAGGGCCTGGGCTGTGGATGTGACGCATGCCTGTGACATGCCTGCGAACTGTGGGACCATCTGTTTGCCATACCTGGCTCCACCAGATGTAAAGCTCGACACACACACTTTGCGGCATCTCACGGCGCGTGCGTGCAGGCCCAGCTGGACGCGGCGCGCGGCGAGGCGGCAGCGGGGGCGGAAGCCAGGCAGCAGCTGGAGGAAGCTGCTGAGCAACTGGCCGCGGCGCAGGAGCAGGCGGCTCAGCTGTCGTCCCAGCTGGAGGACGCGTCTGCTGAGGTTGCGGCGTTGCACGCGCAGCATGCGGCGCTGAAGGAGGCTCTGGCTGCAGCAAACAAGTGCGTGCAAAGCTTTGAGGGGCTGAAGGTTACTTGGGTAGGCGGCGACTGTGGGCTTATGAAAAGCTTTGAGGGGCTGAAGGTTACTTGGGTAGGCGACGACTGTGGGCTTGTGAAAAGCTTTGAGGGGCTGAAGGTTACTTGGGTAGGCGGCGCCTGTGGGCTTATGAGACAGCAGGCGCCCCAATGGGAGACCACTGCAACACAGGGCAAGGCTTTGAGAGGAGGCGATCCCTGTGTTGCTTTTTCGCGAGTTTGCTGCAGGAAGCTCGAGTCGACCGACACGATGCACCAGCGTGCCATGGAGCTGGAGCTCACCATGGTGCAGTCGAGTGCGGCGCAACGACAGCTGCAGGTGAAAGTGCGACCTGCCCATCATTGCGATCGCTAGTGCCGTTGGGCTGCTGACACTCGAGTACGCTGCGCTGTGCTGTGGCTTGAAGGCAGATGTTTGTGCTTCAGGTGGCGCGTGCGTGTGTGTTGCGTGTGCGCGCATTGTGGTGCAGGAACACTGCCGACAGCTGGAGGCGCAGCTGCAGCAGCAGTCCGAGGCCGCCAGGGAGGAGCAGGCCACGCTGCGAGCGCTGTGCGACCGGCTGCAGGTGTGTGTGTGTGTCGAGCTTTACATCTGGCGCGGCGATCTCTCGCAAGCAGATGAGCACAGGTAGTCAGCATCACGCACAGATGGTGCGCGAGGGAACGGTGCAAAACGGGCAGGCCGGCTGCAGAGCTTAAACGCACGCGTGCAAGAAGCACAGCCTGCCTGCCACAAGCACAGCTCTACGCACATGACACACACAGGCTTCTGCCTCTCACCGGCACTGACGTTTGCTGCCGGGCTCGCTCTCAACGTGTTAATGGCCGGCAGGAGGAGAGCGCTGGCCAGCAGCAGCAGGCGAGCGTGCAAGCCGAGCGCCTGGCCACCGTGGACGCAGCGTTGCGAGCCGCACAGGAGGAGGCACAGCGCGCGCAGCATGAGCTGGAAGCCGGGCGGTCCGGCTGGAGCGCCGAGGCGCAGGCGCTGGGCGCGAGGGCGGCGGCGGCGGAGGGGCGGGCGGATGGGTGGGAGCGGCAGGTGTCTGCACTGCAGCAGCAGGTGCGGGGATGGGATTAGGCTGTGGGTGGGAGCAACAGGCGTGTGCAGTATACCTACAGCAGCAGGTATACTATCCTATCCCGGGGATAGGATAAGGCTAAGGTGGCCGCCTGCATTGGGTTGGTGGCTGGTCACGGACAGAGCCGGCTCCATAGCCAGAGAGAGGCTATGGCTAGAGGCTATGGAGCCAGAGAGAAGACCTGGGCTGCTCACAGGCACAGCACAACTGTGGAACTCAAAAACCTCAGCACACTAACACTCCGCACATGTGCGCTGCTGCAGGTGGAGCGACTGAGCAGCGAGTTGCAGGCGGCACAGCAGGCGCTGGCCCCTGTGGCCGAGCTCAAGCGCCGCGCAGAGCAGGGGGGACGGGTGGTGTCCGAGTTGCGGGGCCAGATCCGCGAGCTGCAGGCGGCCAACGAGTCTATGCAGGTGAGGGCTGGAGGCGGGGGACGTTAGCGTTTCATCATCATCATCATCATCATCATCATCATCATCATTATCACTGCATGGCGTCATGATGCTGCTAGCGTTTGGTTTGCAACGCGAGTGGTGACATGTCTCATCAGAGCCGATCGCCCAGCACGCGGACCAGCGCTGTAGCAAGGAGAGCTAGTGATGGTGTTGATGGACGCTGCGGTGGTGGTGCAGCACGTCGTCCCACCACAAGCATTCACCTGTCCTTGCCTGTGCAGGGCGAGCTCTTGGGCCTGAGGCTGGCGGCGCAGATCGAGCACAAGCGCGAGGAGCAGCACCAGCAGCGGCAGGACGGCGCGTCGGGCGGCAGCGGAGGGGCCATGGCTGCTGCGGCGTTGGGCACTGCTGCCGCCGCTGCCGCTGCGGCTGTAGCTGGCTCGGTGGGCGCTGCTGGGCAAGCGGGCGGAGCGCTGGTGAGTGGAGGAGGCCCTGGCAGTCGTGCAGGGCGAGCACTGACGCTGTGTCAAGCTGCTCTGTTTGCCGCCAGCGCTGAGGTCTCTTCTACCCACCTCGCACCTGCCACCAGGACACCAAGGTCCCTTTCCGGGATACCACCTGACACCCCCTGCCCTTGCTTTTGCGCAGGCACGAGGTGTTGCCTCCGCCATCTCAGCTTCCTCTCAGCTTCCAGACCACCTCACCAGCTCCGCCGCCACCTCCGCCGCCGCCACCATCGAGGCGCTCGAATCGCAAGTGGCCCAGCTCGAGCAGGACCTAGGCGCTGCCAAGGTGGACGCAGCGCAGCACGCGCAGCGCGCGGAGCAGGCTCAGCACGACCTGGAGGAGGCGCGCTCCGCGGCGTCCCAGCACGCGCAGCGCGCGGAGCAGGCTCAGCACGACCTGGAGGAGGCGCAGCGCGGGCAGCGGCAGCAGGAGCGGCAGCTGCGGTGGGAGCTGGACGCGCTGCGTGGGCAGGCGGGCGAGGTGATGCGGGTGGCAAGGGAGGCGGTGGGGAGGGTGCTTGGGGAGGTGGCGGCGGCGTGTGGGCGGGCGGGGGTGCAGCTGGACGCAGCGGTGGCGCTGCACGCGCAGCGCGCGCAGCAGGGTGGGCAGGACGGCGGCAGGGAGGACGGGGGCAAGGAGCAGGAGGAGGAGGATTTGGAGGCGATTCAGGATGTGCTGCTGCAGGTGAGCGGCGGGCAAAGGCGCCCGTGTGTGTTTGTGTCGAGTTTTGCATCTTGGTGCAGCCATCTCTGGCATGCAGATGAGCATATAGGCAACACAGGCAGCAGAACACATAGTGTGTGTTGGGCATTGGGTCTGCGGCAAGCAGACGCTCAGGTTGGGCATTGGGTCTGCGGCAAGCAGACCGTCAGGCGCACCGGTGCAATGGATGAGGGTGGTGGCCTCATGCGTGTGCGATGATGGCGGTGCCTCCCTCCCTGTGCACCTACCCTCGTTTGTTCTGTACTTACAGTAGCAGTAGCATTTTTATACATGCGTGGCACTGTATGCGTGGCGCTGTATGCAGGACCTGGAGGTGCTGTCTCAGGCGGTGGCGGCGTTGCTGGCGTGGCTGGATCAGCACACGGCGGGCGCCACGGTGCAACAGCAGGGCAGCGAGGTAGGGTTAGGGCTAGGGCTAGGGTTGGGGCGTCACGGGTTAGGGTTGGGGTTGGCTGGCTGGCATGTGGCAGTGGGTGTCCCGCCATCAGAGAGCGTGTTTAACACATCCGTTGCCGTGCCTCTGCTTGGTGTACGTGCAGGCGCAGGTGTCACAGCTTCAGGCACGGTGCGACGAGCTGCTCCAGGCCCTCACCACCCTCCAGCAACAACAGCAGCAGCAGCAGCAAGCACAGCAGCAACAGTCCAGGGCACAGGCAGCAGGCGAGGACAGCAGCGTCTCATCAGGCCACCACTCCCAGTCCGGCGCCCACTCCCAGCTGCTGCCCCAGCAGCCCTCCCTGCCCGTCTCCACACCTCCAATGTCTGCTTCCGCAGCCGCAGCGGCGGCAGCGGCGGCGCAAGGGGACGGTATGCCCAGTCTGTCGCTGTCCCCCTTGGCGGCAACGGGGGGAGTGGCAGCTTCTGGGCAGCTGCTCCATGGCCACGCCACGCCGTCAGGGCAGATGATTGGGCAGGTGGTGGAGGGCGGGACGGCAGGGTCTACGCTGCAGGGCGGGGGGAGGGGCGTGGGCCAGGCGGCGGGGCACTCGTCTGGCCCTGCTTCGTACCGTGGTGGCAAGGTGAGCAGTGCTGCTCACCTTGTGTGGCTCCATTTTGTTTGCTCACGGGCCTCAGCGAGGCGTCGCGTGGTGGTTTGCATCGCCAAACGCGCGTCCACACAAGGGACCCTTGCACGCCCTTGCGCTTCAAGTTAGGCGTTGCACCTGCCACACGTGCTGCTGCTAAGGAAGAAGAAGAACAAGAAGAAGAAAGCAGCACGTGCACATTCCCTTGCACTGCACACACGTGGTGCCCCCCTGCACGCACGCACGCAGCGTTCCGCTGCCCACGTGGTCGTCGACATTGAGAGCGGCCTCCCGGTGCCCTCCACCCACGACACCCTCGCCACCACCTCCTCCTCTGCCGCCGCCGCCTCCTCCACGTCCCTCGGGCCTTTCCTGGGCGGCGGCACCGCCCCCGGCGCCAGCGGCGGCGGCATGGGCATGGGCATGGGCGCAGGCCCTAACCAGGGCGCGGCCATGGACGGTGTCGACGACGACGATGACGACGGCAAGGGATGGTGGGTGGGGCTGGGTCGGGTGCCGGAGCAGTACCGTCCGCTGCTGACCTGGGCGCCCATGCGGGCGGCGCACCCGCACGCGCGCACGGCGGCGCTGTGGCTGGACCGGGCCTGCGTGGCGGCGGGGCACGTGGTGGTGCAGCGGCCAGGGGTGCGGCTAGGCATGGCGGCGTATCTGGTGCTGCTGCACCTTTTCATGCTCGTGATTGTCAGTTCGAGGCATGTGCCTTGCGCGGCGCACAGCCGCACGTCCTTCCTGTGAGCGAGTGTCATCATCATCATCATCATCATCATCATCATTACCATTGCATGGCGTTTACGACAGGTGTCATGATGCTGCAGCCGTCACAAAAGATCGCCAGGCAGGCCGTGAGCGAGTGTGGGAGAGGTGGCGTGTCCGGAGAAGCAGGGTAGCGAGTGGGTAGGCAGACGATAGGAGTGCTGGGCAAACTCGCCTTTTCCGCTGTTCGGTTTGTGATGTGTGTGGTGAGCTTGACGTCTGGTGCAGCCATGTCTGGCAAGCAGAGACCACGTGTGGCTGTGGAAGGGGCGTCTGCAGGTTAGCGCGATATCGTGGCCCTCACTGTGGGCGGCTGGGGTGCGGGTAGGTAGAGGAACGCATGTGGGAAGGCACTTGGATGCGATACTAGCGGTCTGTACGATTGGCCACGGCACTCTGACTGTTGTGGGCAGGATTGTTTCATTGCCACTGATGCCACTTGGCAAGCCGCACTGCTTGCAAATGGCAAGCTCGGAAGGCATCACCAGTCTCGCGAGGATGCATTTAGTCAGACACTGAGAAGGGGGCAGCGAAAGAAGAAGGAGGTCAGAGTGCAGAGTCCAACAGAGCACCGTCACCGACCAAGCACGAATGCGTGCCTTGAACCACATCCTGCTCAGTGGAGCACATCCGGCGGGGACAAATGGCGCATTGGCGCCCCGCTGCTGCAACATGTGATGCAAATCGTCGCGATGCGTATTCCATCCTGCGACTACATGGCCCCCGCAAAAGCACGGTGCGTATGGCACACGGTGACGGACCGACAGATGGAAAAATCTTGAGCCGGGTGCCTGGACTGACGGCCCACACCGTGCATACGTGGTTGGATGGCTGCCAAAATGAGCAGCACACATGCCAACAGGATGAATCACTTATCTGTCAGGTCCCCGAACCAGACCCCAAACAATGCCCGCCGGGTTCACTTGGCACCGCACCAGCCGCCCATCTTGCTCCACACGGCCAGCGCCACCTCGTGGCCCAGCGCCATCCCAGCGTCGCAGTCCTTCTGGTAGTGGAGCCCGCCGTACACGCGGCTGCGCCCGGCTTCACGCGCAATGTCGGAGAACCTGCGTGTGCGTGACGATACTTGCATCTGTTGGGGCGCCTCGGCGGGGCGGAGCCCAAACTACTGGGCGTATCAGCAGGTGGCAGGTGTGTGTGTGGAGCAACGCAACATGGACAGCCTGACGAGGGTGAGGGCAACCAAGCGGCAGTGCCAAGGATCCACTATAGTCCATGCATGCGGCCACTCTGACGCCACGGGTAAGGCGCCAGCAGCGATGCAGGCCACACACTCTTGGTTGATGCGGCTGGGCTGCCCCGTTGGCAAGCGCACACACACACTCTCACCTGGTGAAGACGCGTCCCGGTGCGGCGGGCATGCCCTCCGATGTGACGTTGACAAAGGTGGTGTCCGAGCCCAGCAGCAGCTCTAGGGCCTGTGCGAGATAAGTGCATGGACACGGAAGCAGCCCTTTGAGGCAGATGCCACGGCGACGGCTTCATTCTGCCCCAGGGGATAGCAGGGGCTGGGCAAGCAGTGAAGCAGGACTGCTGCCATGACTGCAAACGCTGCAGTGGCAATTCAATTCAGGAGTCCGCTGAGCAAAGAGAGCGCACAGTGGTGGCTCAAGACCGCCGCGACAACGACTCTGGCACGTCCCCACCTTTGTGGCAGCGCCGGAGATGCACGAGTGGCCGGACGGATACGAGGGGTGGCCCGGCTGGGTGAGGTAGGGGCCCCAGTTTGGGTCTTGCAGCGCGGGCGGCGTGTCGGGCGATGTGATGGCACTCCATGGGCGCCACAGCAGGGCCGTGTACTTGACCCTGCGTGTAGGTGATGGTGACATTGGGGCGGTGGGCGTCCGTGTTGAGCACTGCGCACACCAAGGGCGCTGCTTGGCACGGCGCTGCATTGTGTTGTTGGCTGTGGCGTCACAACTCACTTGAAGCAGGGGATGGACACGTCGCACATGGCGGTGAAGAGCACCGAGAAGAAGCGGACCTTTTGCGACGTCGTCAGGTGGCCGGGCAGCACCTGCAGGGCGGTGGTGGAGAGGGCAGACACGTGCAGTCGGGCGGTGCCGTTGGCAGGTGCGTCCACGCCGCCACTGGATGCCATCGCGCTCATGCCCAGGCGCTGTCAACATGGAGGCCACACACTGCGCCTGATGCAGCGCAGGCACTGACTCACCTGAAGTGCGATGTTGTAAAAGTGCCCGATGGCGGTGCTGGTGCCTGCGCCGTCGTTCCAAAAGTTGGCCACCAGCGTCTGATCGGGTGTACGCTCGACGCTGGCGTTGCCCCCCAGGCGCTTGACCTGAAAAGCACGTGCACCAGCGCAGGGCAGCACACGGGGGCCACGGTGAGGATTGATTCCAAGGTCACAGCACCGGTGCGGACGCCAGCACTGGTTCTGTGGACACGAGACGTCCAGACGGATGGGCTTACCCACAGCCTTTCACGCGCATGGTCCCCGCTGCCTGGCTACGGCTGCCCTGGCTACTGGCCGCCCCGTTTGCAAGCTACACGCACCTGGGACAGGTCGTCCAGGTACTGCTGCATACGGACGTAAGGGCCGCGGGCAGCATATTTGCCCGTGCCCTGCAGCCGCGCCACGTACTCGTCTGCAGCAACCAACAGTAGGACAGCCAGCGGCACACTGTGGGTGCCGCATATGCGCACGGCTCTGGAAACTGGGTGCAATCGCCGCTGCAGCGCGATGGAGAAACAAATCAGAACAACGCGCACGTGTGATCTTGGCGCACTGCTTAGCGTTGAGCAGGTACGGCGCCACGTCGCCCAGCCCTGGAAGCGTAAGCGCCGCCTGGCCAGGCGTGAAGCGGTACAGGCCGTCGGAGGGTGCGGGCAGGGCGAACTGCGCGTAACGGGCCATGCCGTCCCCCACCCTGCGCGTGCATGTGGTGGTGGCAGGGGCGGGGCAATGTGGTTGCGCATGGCATGGCATACAGGTGCGTACAGATGCGCATGGCATGGCGTACAGGTGCGGCATTACAGGCAGCGCGTGCGGCGCATTACACGTCCCCGTCAGGTTGGCTGCCAGGGGCTCCCTGCACCTGTTGGTGAAGACCTTGACGGCGCCAGCCTCGCCGCACTGGCGCGCCGCCGCCTTGGCCGCATCCGAGGCGCCAGACAGCTGCTGGGCCAGCCGGATGTCATGCGCCAGGTACTGCGCGTACACACGGGCGTTTGCACCTTTGCACGTCAAGGTGCCACTCGTGCAAGCGGCACACGCGCGCCTCCGCACGACAGTACCCTCCCCAAGCTGGGTGTACCTACCTGGGTGGGATAGATTAGGTTCAGGTAGCAGTGCGCGCCAAAGGCCACGGCGTAGTCCTCGTGCACCTCGACGTCCTGCTGTTGCTTGGCGCACCGCAGCGCCTGCTCCATGCTCAGCGCCAGGCCAGCGAACCAGCGTGCGGCCTGCTGATGGCCCATCCCCGGCGTCGTTGGCATGTAGCCCTTGAGCACGGCCAGCCAGTCCTGCCAGTCCACGCACGCACGGGGCGCTAACGAAGAAAAGTGAGAGCGGGAACGCGTGTAAGCGGCCGCCACGCCACTGTGGCCCAGCACGTCACATCGACACTTACGCATGAGCCCTGCACGCTGCTGCTGCTGCATGCTTCTGCTTGCGCGGAGGTGCTTCTGGCTGTTGCACCTGGCCCACGGCACCGCCAGAGCGCCACACTCCGCACGCGAGAGTCAGAACGCGGCATCGGACGCCCAATCCTGCCCTTGTGTGCAAGTGCAGGGCGCTCTTGCGCTCCTGCGTCAAAGTCCTACTGATCTATCGATATCGATGCACGGCCTCGGCGCCACACAGGACGCTGCGCGTCCGCACCTTGACGACGTCCTGCTGGGCGCTTGAGGCATGGCACTGCAGCGCCAGCAGCAGCGCCAGGAGAGCAGTGCTCGTTCTCATGGCGGCACGGTCGTGATGTGGTGCCGTGGACTACGACACAGCGAGAGAGTGGAGTGTTGTGTGTGCCTTTTGCTGCAGTGTATGTCCTCCGCAAGGCTGTGTGCCTCTTTGTGCCTCTTGCGAGTCTCTCACTCTTCGCGCACGCCACTGGCTCGCAACAGTCGAAGCAGCAGGAGCGCGTGCGCACGGGCGAGGGAGCGATCGGAACCACAAGCTGTGCTGACGTTCTCGTGTGCCTACTGCTGCGTTCGCGACGAGTGCGCCCACCACGTTTGGTCCTGCTGGCGGTCCGAACGCAGCGTTCGCTTGCAGGCGTTGGTCCTGCTGGCGGCACAAAAGCTTGCGCTTGGTTGCACAGTATGAGCTGCGGTTGCGCTTGGTGTGGGGAGCACGCTCTGCTACAGCTAGGACGTGCACGCGGCTTGCACACGCGTCCGCCGCTTGCACGCGTGTTCTGCTCGCACGCAGCTGGCCCTTCAGCTCTCCAGCAGCAGCAATGCTGTGGGCGCAGACGGCAGGCTAACCCTAGCGTCCCCGCCAACCTCCTCTCGCCGCTGGCTCCGTATGCACAGACACTGAGCCTCCGGTGCTTCGCCCCAAGTGATAGTTGAAGCACATCGTCACAGCAAAAGAGATTATGTGGCAAGAGTTTGCCGCAGCAGCAAAGCACACGCACACGCAGAGAGCTGAAGCAAGCGGTGGGACAACCATCCTCACCATCTTTCCCGCCAGACAGCATTGATCATCATCAGGAGAGCTGCTTGTTTCTTCAGGGACACGCAAAACCAATCAAGCAGCCGCCGCCGCCGTAGAAAACATCGGGCGGAGGAGGACGCAAGAGGGACGCTAATTGCCCCCCCTGCAAAAAGACGAGGTGTGGCGTGCTGAGCAAGGCGTTCAGCACTGCGCCAGGGGCCACACACAGATTGTATTGGGCTGCACGTGCGCACTGCACGGGCACACGTGCCAAGGGGGGAGTCCTGTTCAGCAGCGGGTGGCCACCAAAGCAAGCTTGCCGCGAGACGCTCCTCACGCACGACACACACGCGCCAAATCGCATCGCTGCGTCCCCCCGCCGGCCCCGTACGTGAAAAGCTACAGACAGTGATGCAGGGGCAGGGCATGGTAGAGGGTAGGCGCACTTTGGGACAGGCGTAGCTATAGGACAGCCCTCCTAGAAAGGCGCATTAACACCCAGAGCCGTATGCTCCCGTTGCCCGTTGCGCCTGGAGCCAGCGCCAGCGCTACACGCCAACAGCACCCCCACACCACCCTACATCACCACGCAGCGCCCACACACCGCCTGCCACAACAAAAAACCAAAAGCCAGAGCAGCTCCGCTACCGTGAGGGTACACATGCGCTCTAATGATTCTCGCTCCCTCCAGCCGGGGAAGAAGCAGCGCAGCAGCATCTACACATCATCCCGCGCATCATCATTTGTCTCAAGCTCCTGCTGGTGCGGCGGCGCTTCACGGGCACAGGTTGCTGTACGGCCCGGCAAAGCGGTCGGCGTTCATGACCTGCGTCCAGGCCGCCGAAAAGGTGCGCAGGAAGAGGGCGTTGTCGTTGGCGTACTGCGTGGCGTAGGCCAGCAGCGTGGGGTCCTGCACGATGGCAATGTCGTTGGGCGTCATGGCCACGGCGCCGCGGCGCGACAGGTAGTAGTAGGGCGCGCCCGCCACCAGGTCCCACTGGTTGCCCACCAGCGTCTTGAAGTACGCGTTGGTGAGCTTGGAGGCGTCGCCGTTGGCGGCAGGCACCCAGTAGTTGGAGGGGATGGCGTAGCCCTGCCACTGCATCTGCGTGGCGCTGCGGGGCATGGCGGCCAGGGCCACGGCCTCCGCCTGCAGGTGGACGCAAGGGAGGGAGGGCACCGCACGGTTAGGGTTAGGGTCACGAAGACGCCCCCGTGTGAGCCAAGGCTGTCCGAAGCCTGCTTATGGAGCAGTGTGATGTAGACTGGGGGCAACCCTAGCCCTGGCGCCTCTCGGCTCTGCTCTGCTACTCGGCCCGCTCACCAGGGTGAGTCCCAGCACGTCGGCGTTGTCCTTGAAGGCCGTGACGGGGTCGGGGTAGCTGCGGGGCGCCAGGAAGGCCGGGCCGCCGTCGTACGCGTCGACGCGCCCGCCGCAGAAGCGCAGCGTGAGGCCGCTGGCGTCCTCGATGGCTGCCTGGCCGGCGAGCACGATGAGGTCGGCCCACGAGAGCGCGGGGCCGCCGTAGATGGACTGGTCGAACTGGGCCTGGATGGGCGCCAGCACTTGGAGCACCTGCGCCAAGGCCAGGGACGAAATTCGGTCGAGGCGAGCGCAACCGTCAGCTGCTGGCCGCGCAGGTGTCCGGTGCGGGACATGCGGGACCTGCGCAGCCCGCGCCTCCGCACTCACCATGTTCATGCCGATGTTGGCGGGCCAGTCCTTCTGCGGCGACAGGCGGATGCGCGCGCCGTTGCAGCCTCCGAGGTGGTCCGTGTCGCGGTAGGTCGAGGCACACCGCCAAGCCAGCGTCGAGAACAGCGCGCCGTAGTAGGGGCTGTTGGCGGCCGCGCCGACCATATCCGGCAGCAGAGCGGCGTTCCAGGTGCGTAGCGCCTGCGGTTGCGGAGGACAGGCGAGCGCTTGCGACGACCCGTCAGGTGCGATGCCTCAGGGCTCGGCCTCTCACTCCCACCCTGCTGGCAGTGGCTCCTGCCCACATCGCCCCCACCGCAGGCGCTCCCCTACACCACTGCCTCATCATCCACTGCCCCCTCCACCCGCACGCACCGTCTTGACGGCGGCCTTGACGGCGACAAAGTCGGCCAGCAGCCCGGGCGTGGGTGGCAGCGGGTTCTGGAAGGGCTGCGCCGGCGGCACCAGCGGGCCGATGCACCGGCTTGCAGGGCCCATGTCGCGGCTCACGAGCTTGTACCTGCAGCGGTGCAAGGATCGCCGTCAGGCATCCGGTCAGCACAGGCTCCCTCACCAGTGTGTGTGTGGTGAGCTTTACATCTGGTACATCTGGTACAGCCATGTCTGGCAAGCAGGTACGCGCCAGTGTATGCTTGCGGCTTCACAGCCCAGGCTTCCAGGGCGGCGTTCCAAGCAGCCAGCAAGGGACCGCGCCAGAGTCGTTCCCACCACACGACTTGACTCACCAGGCAGCTGAGAAGGCGGTCTGCAGCGCGCTCAGGTTTCCGGCATACAGCTGCACCCATGGGTTGTACGTCAGGTCGTACAGCAGCGCAATGTCCGACGTCAACATGCTGTGCTCAGTGATGCCAAAGGGCGCAATGTCGGGGCGCAGGTTGGACGCCGTCTCGGGCGTGGGCCGCCACTGGTAGTGCCCGCCGGGGCCCATGAACACCTGCAGCGCGGAGTGGGTGAGGCGCAGCACGCTCGCTGCCTTGCTCAAGCCAGGTGGGTGGTGTCACCCACGGGTGTAATCGGCAGGCAAGCGGGCGGCAAGTGGGCCGCAAGCAGGCAGGCAGGCAGGCAGGCAGCCCGCTCGCTGTCTTGCTCATTTGAGGCGGGCAAGGCAGGCAAGGCAGGCAGGAGAGTGGACCACTTGCGAAAACACAGCCACTGAAAGCAGGCAGGGCATCCACTGCACAGGCGCGCACCTCCCACAGGTGCGAGCGGAGGTGCATGAAGAACTCGTTGCTCCAGACGTTTGGCGCAAAGCCCCACGGTCCCTCAAAGCCGCTGGTGAACGTGTTGGGGCCCTTGCCCTGCTCAGGCCCGCGGTTGGTGCACATGCCCTTGCCCAGCGGGCAGGCGCCGTGCATCTTGCC
>QAXK01000504.1:0-16405 GCA_004335735.1 Chlorella sp. KRBP
CCTCCCCTCCCCTCCCCACCGCTGCACCCAGCGACCCATGCAGAAACAGCGACCCAAGCACGCACCACTGCCTGCCTCGCCGCCGGCGACGCCCCCGCATCCACCTTCTCCAACAGCCATCCCGCTCGGGCCACAGCGTCCGCAGCCACGCCCAGCAGCGCAGACGCCAGATCAAGCAGCGTGCTGCCCAGGCGGGGCGACACCACGTTGCCTGGAGAGGCGCCACGGGGCGGGAGGGCTTCGGATTGGAGCTCGGCGCGCGTGGCGGCGTAGGCGGCTGCTGCGGCTTCGGCTGCCGCGCCTAGCCTCTGCATTGTGCAAGGCAAATCGGGCGTGGAGGGGGTGTGAGCGACGCGGCTGCGTCACTGCTGCCCCTCCCTTCACAGAATCGTCCCGTGACTGTGTGTGAGCTGTGAGCATGCTGTTGCGCCCGCAGCTTGCGGCACAGTGTGCGGGTGACTGCCCGCGGCGCCCGCAAACATGCGCACCACTGCCAGAGAGGAGCCAAACGCTGAGGGTAGCGTCTCGCTCTCCGCTGCCTTGAGCGTGCCCACGCGCTTGGAGCCCTCCAGCAGGCCCCGCAGCTCATCTGCTGCCGCGCTGGCGGAGCCGAAGCCCTGCGCCTCCATCACGTCCGCCTCCAGGTGCTTGACCTGCGCCACGTCAGCCACGCCAAGTCGTTGTGCTCATATCCTGCCAGCATAGACTGCTGCTGCAAGGTGCCTTGAGAGCGCACCTACCTGGGCGCCAGAGGCCTCAAGGGAGAGCGCCGCTGTGGCGGTGGCAAGCGCGAGGAGCTTCTTGCTGGCCTGCACGACGATGCACCCGACGCCTGCCGTGAACGCGCCGCCTCCCTGCAGCACCAGCGCCTCTGCTGCGCTGAGCTGCGGCGCCTCGAGCGTGGGCAGCGCCTGCAGCAGAGGCCGTGCCGGGTCTGTGGATCCCCTGGCACGCGCAAATCCGATGCCGAACAGCGCGTCCGCAAGCTGCTTCTGCAATGACGCGTCGCTCTCTTCGCCATCGGCTCCATCCTGCCGCCGGAACACGACGATCTCATCGCTGTTCAGGAGGGCGGCCAGGAACTGCGCCACCTGCAGCCGCACGCCGCTGCGCCCGTTCATCAGCTGCAGCAGCTTGACGGCGATCGCCGCCCGGCACTGCTCGTCCGTGAGGGGCACTGGCACTGGCGCATCCCCTGATGGCGCGGGAGGTGGCGGCCCCGCCTGGAAGCTCTTGGGCGGAGGAGACGCCTTCTTCACGCGCTCAGCGCCGGCAGTGTCAAGCGCAACGTGCTGGCCCTGCGCCACCCGCAGCACGTCGTCCAGCGTCGGCTGGGAGCCGATGCCGCCCACGGTCCACGCCTTCTGCGCCATCCTCCTGCACCAGCAACGTGCTGCAGCTGCTGGTATGTGCTGTGCTGCAGCTGCGTGTGCTTCTCAGCGCCACAATCTTTTGCAGGCGCCGCTCGCGCCAGGGCCGGTAGGGTCCGCAACCCTAACGCGTCAACACAGCAAGGAAATCAGGGTTGCTGTTGCTGAGCCGGCTGTGATGCTGAAGCAAGAGCGCCCAGCACTCCCGTTGCCTTGGTGTCGATACAGTCCGGCGCCAGCGGCGCAGGCGCCCCCGCTCGCCCCCCGTGCTTCTTGCCTGTGGAGGAGGCCAACGGCGCTTGCTGCTGCGGCGCCAGCAGCACCGCCCCCAGGCTGCACGCAAAGTCCCGGGCCTCATGCACGCTGTCAAACCCTAGCTGTAGCTGCACCGCCTCGAGCGCCAGCGGCATGGGCCTGTGCGCCACAACCAACGCCTGCATCCGCACACACACACGGCGTCGGCAGCAACACACTTCTACACCTCTGGCCTTCGCAGCAACACACTTCTACACCTCTGGCCTTCGCAGCAACTCACTTCTACACCTCTGGCCTTCGCGTGTCCGCCCGCCGGCAGGCCACAAAACAAACAGTCAGCCACCGACAAACTGGCTTAAAAAAGCGCACTGACCTGCAGGGCGTACCGCCGCACATGCGGCAGCAGGTGGTCCATCAGCCACGGCGTCATGTTGCGAGGTGCCCGGCCGTACAGCCGCAGCAGCGCCTGCCAGTCGCCCAACCGGCACGCCTGCACCACTTCGAGCGCATGCGTCACCTCCGGAGCCGCCTCCCACCTCCCACTTGTTCCTGCGGCTCCATCTTCTACCTGCTGCGCCCGCTGCTGCTGCTGCTGCTGCTGCTGCTGCTTGCTTTTGCCCGCTTTCCCTCTCCCAGACTGCGCCTGCGCAGCCCCAGCTGCCGCAGCCGGCGGCTGCGGCTGCGAGTGTGCACGCAGCGGATGATGGGCGGACGTGGCTTCCTGGGCCAAGGCGGAGAGGTGCGAGCACATGGCCTGCCTGGCCCCCGCCTGCTGGGCGCCCTTGAAGCCGCACGCCACCAGGCCGTAGAGGATGCCGTAGCCGGTGAACTCGGCCACCCTGCCTGGCACCTGCGCACACGGCATTACATGCCCAAAAGGGCAACAAGGGAACGAGTTGTGTGTGCGTGAGGATGCTGCTGATGCGGCTCGCGGCGCATGCTCGGGGGGGTGCTGGGCCAAGCGTGGGTCTGGTGTGTGGTGAGCGTTACATCTGGTACAGCCATGTCTGGCAAGCAGATACCAATATCAATGGGTGTCCAACAGGCGAGGTGGGCATCCGCAAGGCGAGGTGCTCACCCCTTCTGCGTAGAGGGTCTTGAGCACGGTGTGGCACTGGTTGAACTCGGCAAGGTCACTCACCTGCAGGCACCAAAGGCACGGCATTCCATTGCTGCCATCGTCCAAGGCTTGCCTGCCACGCCCAGGCGGGCAGAAGAAGCACGCTAGACAGGTCAGGCAGCCCATGCCCCATACAAGCAGTAGCTTGCGAACGCCAGCTTGTGCGGCTGCTACAGAGAAATGCGTGCCCAAAGGACGGCCAAGGTGGTGCTCCACGCACCTCCAGCGCTACGCGTGCGTGCGTCTCGTATGCGTCCACTGCCAGCGTATCGCGCACGTGCTGCACCGTTAAGTCCTGCGCACACATGGGACCAAGCCACACAAGAGCGTGACGCTCACGTGCTGCACCGTTAAGTCCTGCGCACACATGGGACCAAGCCACACAACAGCTTTGAACCATGGCGCTGACTGATGCATGGCCATGCAAGCGCACCAGGTGCTGGCATGGCACACCAGGTGCTGGCGGGCAACCTACCCATCCCACACATGGCACCGACCCACCTGCCGTATGCTCTTGAGTTGTGTGCTGACGTACGTGTAGTCGGCCTCCTGCCTCCACTTGGCCTTGACCAGCTTCAGGGCAGCTGCCAGCACCTCGGGAGGCCTCACATCAGACGCACGCGGCAGGCTGGTCAAGCGCAGGTACTCCTTCTCCAAAGCCTGGCAGGTGCCTAGACCTCCGGCGTCCTGGAGCACCTGCGTTGCGACACAAGCAAAGGGCCCCACCCTGCTCCTACACTTGCACGCCGTGCGTGCTGCTGGCTAGACAAGGTGCAGACAAAACCTGGCCCCGCCCTTTACCTCCTTCGTCATTTCCATGCTCAGCCACGATGCCAGGCGCAGCAGGAGCGTGAGTAGGCTGTTTGTGGGGACTGGCCACCCGTCATACGCTCTCACCTGTGATGACGAGCCTGCCGCGTCGCCTTCGCCATCCGCCTCAAACCGCTGCTGCCGCTGCCGCCGCCGCTGCACCTCCTCCGCCGTCAGCGCCAGGCCCTTCCCCAAGGCGCCCCCTTGCGACGACCCTGCCGGCTGGGAAAAGTCGAAGCTGAAGCGGGGCTTGCTGGGGGTGGGCTGCGCGGCGGCGGCAGCCGCCTTGTCCTGCTGCTTCTGGTTCTGCGCCACCGCTGATAGGAAGCGCACTAGCTTGGCCTGAACGCAGCACGCAGCAGCAGCACAGCAGCACACCACAGCAGCACGAGAAAGGATGGCCATCTGGCGAAGTGCCGCGGGCGGCGGCGGCAGGCGCAGGCGCGACCCCTGCTGCAGGCAGGGCGTGCGGCAGCTGTGGAGAGGGGCAGAGGCGCCTGCACAGCACCCACCTGCAGCGCTGCGGCCTTCTCCGGGTCCTTGCACTTCTCCGCCTTGGCGCTGAGCCGCCTGACCTTGCCGAGCTTCTCCGGTGGCAGCCCGAGCCCGCTGAACTCGTCCTCTTCCTCCGATGAAGAGGACGATGATGAGCTGCTGGTCTCATCCTCCGAGCTGCTCTCTTGTTTCTGCGCTGGCACGCGCGGGTTGCCAAGGTTGGGCGCGGTGGCCGGGCACCGCAGTGGCGCGGTGGGCATGCGCCAGGGCAGCAACCCACGCTGCAACCCCTACCCAGCACGCTGCTCACCTGCTTTTTGTGCTTGTTTCTTTGCTTCTTCTGCTTGGTGTCGGCGCGCGATCGCTTGCCGCTGCTGCCACTGCTGCGCTTGCTCGAGCCTTCGCCTTTGCGTTTGGCGACCTCCATGGCCGGCATCGCGCTGGGCAGATTGGTGCGAGCTGTTCGCTGCGCGGGCACACACACTCCAAAGACCTCACGCAGACAGCGGCAAGCACCACGCTTCACGCTTCACAGCGCGTGATTGATGCGTGTGGGTCACTCCGCTGCGTGCGCCAGGCCAGTGGCACTGCCCCTGCGGCCTTGCAGCTTGCCGCGCCGCCACCCGCTCCTGTGCACCTGGCATATGCGGCCCCACCGCGGCCCCATCAGCGGCGATTCCGATGAGGATAGCCCTGCAGTGGGCCTGGGCAGGCGCACGCCTGCCGCTAAGGGCCTGCAATCCCACAGGCGGTTGGTGCTCCAGCCCGGGAGCGACAGCGACGACAGCTGCCGCCCCACTCCAGCACCACCTCTACGCCACTCGGTCGCAGCGGCACCGCAAACGCTGCGCGACGTGACCAACACCGTGCTGGACCTCTCCCAGGCCCTGAAGCAGCGCTGCACGCTTCAACCGGCGCCCGCGCAGCCCGCACGCACGTGCCCAGCATCCGCAGCGATCAGCAACACCGCCACACCTGCACCGTCGCACCGTGTGCAGCAGCACCTGCAGCAATGCGACAGCGGACGTGCTGATGCGGCGCAGCAGCAACAAGGGTTGTTCGGCGTGCACACGCCTTCGTGTGGCGCAGGCCGGCAGTGGCAGCAGGTGGAGGCGGACGTGGAGGCGGCAGCGCTAGACTTTGCCACGCCTGCTGGCAGCTTCACAGGCGACGACACGGGAGCGCCCACCAGCGCAGACGACACCGCCCTGCAGTCCGTCGTGCCACCCTCTCCACTCACTGGCCTCCGCAGCAGTGAGATGCAGGCAGCGGCACAGCTTCACCTCAGCAGTGCCGTGCACATGCCCAGCGTCAAGCCCATGTCACCAGCAGAGGCTCCTGGGTGGTTTGCTAGTGGCGGCAACAAGCCGGAGCCCATCTCACCAACAGTAGCTCCTGGCTGGTTTGCTGGTGGCATCGGCATCGGCAGCCCAACTGCACCAAGCATCAAGCCGGAGCCCACCTCTCCAACAGGAGCTCCTGGGTGGGGTGGTGGTGACGTCAACAGCATCACACCGCCACAGCATGGCGTTGCGATGGTGGTGTCCGCAGCAGCAGCGGTGCGGGTGAAGGAGGAGCCAGTGTCACCATCCGCATCTCACGGGTCACCACCACAGCACCACCTGCCGGCCGCACCAGCAGCAGCAGTGCGGGTGAAGGAGGAGCCAGTGTCACCATCCGCATCTTACGGGTCACCACCACAGCACCACCTGCCAGCCGCAGCCGCAGCAGCAGAGCGGGTGAAGGAGGAGCCAGTGTCACCATCCGCATCTTACGGGTCACCACCACAGCACCACCTGCCAGCCACCGCAGCAGCAGCAGCGCGGGTGAAGGAGGAGCCAGTGCCACCATCCGCATCTTACGGGTCACCACCACAGCACCACCTGCCAGCCACCGCAGCAGCAGCAGCGCGGGTGAAGGAGGAGCCAGTGTCGCGGAGCCCAGAGCTGCTATCACCGCAGGCGGCTGCCTGGCATGAACCAACCGCGCAGGAGCCAGTCAGCAGCCACGCAACCGTGCATGCGGAGCCGCACGGTGCAGGCAGCGCAGGCAGCACACCACCACCTGCCTCCGAGGCATCTTGGGCTTCACCACCAGCTGACCCATCACTCAGTGCAAGCAACGCAGGCAGCGTTGCGCCACCCTGGCCCGCCCTGCCAGATGACCTCCCTCCTCCTCCGTCTGCTCCTCCTCCTCCTCCCACGCACCTCAACGCTCCACACGTCGCCACCGCCACCCCACACGTACGCGGCGCCTCATCCCCAGCGTCCGACGCGGCAGAGGTGGCAGTGGGCAGCGGGGCCGCCCCCACCACCTTCAGGCGCACAGCGAACCGCGTGGCGCAGGGCACGGGCGGGCGGCGGCACCGGCGGTGCATCAGCTCCTCTTCCTCTGCTGAGGAGTTTGCCTCCCCAGACGCAGACCTGGCAATCACCGGCCAGGGCGCTGAGGACGAGGAGGGCAGTGCGGTGCCCCAGGCGGAGCGGTTGGTAGCAGGAGGAGCGTTGGTTGCTGCCACGGACATGGCTTGGCTGGGCGAGGTGGGAGGGCAGGGCAGGAGGGACGCACCGCAGGTGCTGCCTGTGGCGCCGCCAGAGCAGCAGCAGCAGCAGCAGCTGGTGCGGCCACTGCAGCAGCAGCAGGAGCTGTTGTGGCCACCGCAGCAGCAGCAGCAGTGGCCCTCCGCCCGATTCTCCCAGGCTCGAGCATCCCGCGGTGCCCTCCTCACTGACAGCGACAGCGACGATGTCAACCGGTCTGGAGGCAACCGGGACGCTGGAAGGATGGCCGTGGGGGCGGTGGGTGCGGTGGCGGCGGGTGTGGGTGCGGGTGGCGTTGCCAGCGCTGCGGTGCGCCCACCCGCCGCAACCGCCACCGCCGGCACGGTGCGGCGGCGGGTGGTGTTTGCCGTGAGCGATGGCAGCAGCAGCGACAGCGGCGGCGACGGCAAGGGCGGCAGGGACGGGGACGCGTGCAGGCTGGGAGACCAGCAGCTGCATCTGCGTGTGCAGCAGCTCAGCCTCGGTGTCGGCGGCGGCAGCAGCAGCGGGAGGAAACTGTCAGCTGCCCTATCACCCTACCCTGCCAGCCCCAGCTCCCAGCTCCTTCTGCACCCGCAGCAGCTCCACCAGCCGCAGCGTGTGCCTGCCACGCCGTCCACGCCCCACGCCCCACTTCTTCTCCCTGCAGACAGTGCCGGCACGCCAGCAGGTGACGATGAAGCAGCGGCGAGCCCAGCAGCACCCTGGTCGTGCTTCAAGCCTCTGCCTCCCTCCACCCGCCCCGCCAGGCGCCGCCACGCACCCCGCGCTCCCGCACAGCACGTGCAGCAGCAGCAGCAGGGGCCGAGCGGGCGCCGGCGGCAGCTGGTGGTTTCCGGTAGCAGCGGCAGCGGCGGTGGCGGAGGTGGTGGTGATCACGCTTGGACTCCTGGCAGCGATGGGAGCGGTACTAGTGCGGACGTGGATGATAGCGAAGAGGAAGAGGAGGAGGGGAGTGGTGTGAGCTGGATGAGTGACCAGGATCCTGATTACGACCCGAGGGAAGCGGGCAGCGGCAGTGAGGACGGTGGTGACGTTGACAAGGCGGTTGGCTGGGGGCGGGTGGTGGGGCGTGCGACTAGGCGGGCGGCGGGGCGGGTGGCGGCGTCCCCTGCGGTGTCGTCGTCGCCGTCGTCGTCGTCACGGGCGTCGCATTCGAGCGGGGAGAGGAGCGGGGAGGGGGCGGTGGTGCGGCGGGAGGGGCGGGCGCGGCGGGGGGCGAGAACACGTTCCGTGGTGCTGGTGCTCAGTAGCAGCAGCGAGGGTGAGGGTGAGGGTGATGGCAGCGGCGGCGGTGTTTTGCACGGCAGGGGTGCGGCACTCAATAGCGGCAGTGAAGGTGGTGGCAGCGGCGGCGGTGGTGGTTCGCATGGCGGGGGTGCGGCACGGCGGGGCCGTCAGGTGGCGGGTGAGTCAGCGAGGGAGGGTGGGGCAGGGAGTCCTAGGGCGCAGCGGGGGGCGCGCGGCCGTAGCGCGCTGCCGGCTCCTTCTCCCTGGTCCTTGCCTAGCGACAGTGACGAGGGCGATGAGGCGCAGGGCGCTCTCACAGGGGGCCGTTGGGGCCTCCAAGCGCACACCAACAGCAACAGCACCATTGGCACCAAGGCCACGCACCAAGCCCTGCCATCGGCGGCGTTCCGCCGGCAGCAGCAGCTTCCAGGCAGCTCCACCCCTGGCCGTCAGCAGCTTCCAGGCAGCTCCACCCCTGGCCGGCAGCAGCTTCCTGGCAGCTTCGCCCCTGGAGGCGCCATGACGCCCCCACGCCTGCTGTTCCCACCGGCAGCAGCGGCACTGCCGCCAAAGTCAGCGCAGCGGAAGCATGGCGCCGGGGGTGCGGCGGCAGGCGGAGCGGCAACGGCGGCGGTGGTCGTGCCGCCGTTATTGCCGTCGGCGCAAGGGTTGGCAGCGGCGCCTGGCAGGAAGAGGAGCGCGGTCCGTCCTGCCGCAGCCGTTGCGGATGGCGCTGATGGTGTTGTGGGGGCTGAGGGAGGGGCGGGAGGGGCCAAGGGGGCGGTGGCGGGGCGAGGGAGGATGACGGAGGAGCAGAAGCGGTTCCTGGCGCACAGGGAGGTGCTGGCGCAGCAGCTGTACAGCAGGTGAGGGTGGTGGCGGTTGTGGTGCAGTTGCAGTTGCAGGACTGGTGAGGGTGCGGCGGCGGTGGCACAGGGCTGCACAATAGCGAGGATAACACAGTAGCACAATAGCAAACCACCCGGCTGAATGCAAGCAGGGGTTTTGTCGTGCATACGTGTCGTGTGAATGTGTGCGTGCTTGGTTGCTTGTCTTCTCAGGTGGAACGCTGATGTGTTTGGCGGGCGCTTGCCGCCTCAGCTGCCGCTGGTGTGGAACCCACGGCTGGTGTCCACGGCGGGGCAAGTGGTGGACGACGGCACGCAGCAGGCCACCAAGACGCTCCCCAAGCAGTAAGTGATTGGGAGCACCATGGGCTCCTCACGTCCGTAGCAGTGGGTCGATTGGGGCTTTTCCTGGCTCCTTCCAACTGAGAGTCCGTAAGACGCCTGCTAGGCTCCTCCTAGATTGCCGTGGGTTGCCCTCAACCACCGCCACAACAACAACAACCACTCCTGGCGCGCTGCGTGCGACAGAGCCGCCCTTCCCCACCTCCCGCGCTGCACGCGCGCAGGAAGCTCCCCACACGCCTGGAGCTCTCCTCCAAGATCATCACCACGCGCGAGCGCCTGCGCACCACCCTCGCCCACGAGTGCTGCCACGTGGCGGCCTGGGTGATTGAGCACGAGTTCCATGTGCCGCACGGGCCTGCCTTTTGGCGCTGGGCGGACGCGCTCATGGCGCACGACAAGCGCCGGTGGCTCGAGCGGCAGCAGCGCCAACGCCAGCGCACCCAACAGCAGCAGCACCACCACCACCACAACGGTGCTGTTTCCTCTGCAGCAGCCGCAGCGGCGGCACATGTTGGTGTGGGGAAGGCAAAGGTTGTGGCGAGGGCGGGCGAGGGGGCGGCGGCGGCGGGCGGGGCGGGGCGAGGGGACCAAGTGGTGGCGGAGGAGGAGGAGGCGGTGGCAGTGCTGCTGGGGCGGCGTGGGCGTGACGCGGCGGCGGGCGGGGTGGGGGCGCTGGCTGTGCGTATGCAGCTGCAGCTGCAGCTCAGCTGCTCGGACGATGATGAGGAAGAGGGTGGTGGTGGTGGTGAGGAGGAGGAGGGGCCGGAGTTGGTGGTGAGCGGAAGGGCAGCGGGGGGTAGGAGGGTGTCGGCAGCGGCGGGTTCACCGGGTGGGTCACCCAGTCGTCGCGTGGGTGCCAAGGCGAGCAGCAGCAACGCGGCGCACCAGTGGGAACGCGGGCAGGTGGTGAGCCTCCCACGAGCGGTGGTGCAGCCGGTGGGTGGCGGGCTGGGTGGACTGGAGGAGCTGGAGGGGGATGAGGAGGAGGAGGATGGGCCGGTGGTGATTACGCGGCTGCACAACTTCGAGATGCACATGCCGTTCCGGTGGCAGTGCTCCAATGTCAGGTGCGAGGCTGGTGAGAGGGAGAGACTGCTTGCATGTGCTGTCGTTCGTCGCTGCGTCTTGGGAGCACTGTCCTTGCGCGAGTGCACGGGTGAGTGAACACGCACGAGCGAGCACTGTGCTCTCCTCGCGGTGTGGTGGGTCTGCGTGCGCTGCGTGTGCGTGCATGCGTGCGGTGTGGTGGGGTGTGCGCCCGCAGCTGCAGCAAGGTGCATCAGCGCCACCAAGCACGTGTGCTGCTGCTCTCACGTTGCCGTGCGTGCGCTGCGTGTGTGTGTGTGTGTGTACGCGCCACTCCTGCCCACGCAGCTGCAACAAGGTGTACCAGCGTCACCGTCAGAGCATAGACCCCTCCAAGCACGTGTGCAGCCGCTGCAAGGGCCGCCTCACCTTTCTGGGCAAGTTCAGCAAGACCAACAAGCTGCTGGCCACACCCGGTGCTGCGGTGAGAGACGGCGACAGTGGTCACTGGTGTTCAGGTAGTTCAGGCAACGTGGCCCACGCCCACGGCAGCATGACAGGTCCTGAGTCTTTGGCAACGTAAGGTCTCCAGTGTCTGGGTAGTGTGTGTTGAGACTGGTGCGGAAGCAGTTAAGGCCCTGGCCGGCAGTCAGGCTGCACGATAGGGAGCCTTGGCAAGTTGATTTAGCGATCAACTACAGGCTAATAGCAACCTGGGCAAGGTCCGCTGACGCTGTGCTGTGCCTCCTCACGTGTCTCCTCACGTGCTGGTCGCGCAGGCAAGGACGCCAGGGCAGCTTGCCAGGCCCGCGGCGGCAGGGGGCGCTGCTCAGACGCCAGGGCAGCCCCACCTGTACCGGGAGTTTGTCAAGGAGTGCTTTGCCACGGTGCAGGCGACTCACGCGCCGGGTACGTGGCTCTGCTGCTGCTTCTCCTACTCGCCTCGTGATGGAGTTTTGGGTGACTGAGGGATGATGGTGGCGCTGCCTGTGTGCGTGCAGGCACCCCGGCGTCGACAATCATGAAGGCCATTGGCGCCCGCTGGACGGCGTACAAGCAGCGCCTGCAGGATGGAGGCGTGCCGGAGCAGCACCGCAGCACTCCCTAGCTGTTTGAGCTGCTGCCCGCATGATCACCTGCGCCCTGACGTGCGCCGGGCAAAGTCAATCAGAGCAGACCCAGGATTCCAATATTATTATTAGCACAATGGCGAATGCACAGACAGAGCTGCCCCCGAGCGAGGACCTGGACGACTTGGGCTTCAGCGCTCGGCAGCGCAAGAGCAACCTGGAGGCCGCGCGCCGCCAGGAGTTCTTCGCCGAGGAGAACTTCCAGGTGCTGCGTCGTTGTGCTCTCGTGGGTGGCAGTCAGCGCTTCACGGGCGACTCATTCCGCCATCTCGACGTCCTTGCCGACACAGGGCGCCAACCTCAGGAGGAGCGTGCATATAGGCTGGGGCGCCACAATCGGCGCGGCCATCATCTTCTACTGCATGGGCATGTCAGCCTTCACACAGGTGGGTGGCCGGCCGGCGGAGTGCTCACTGGCGGCATGCGCGTTGTCATCGTGCTCGTTGCCATGTGTCCTGACCGTTGCACAGTGTAAGCGAGAGGGTGCCTGAACCGTGGTGATCAATCACACGCGCAGGCCTCCAGCTGGAACGTCTCGTTCTTGTGGCTGCAGCGACGCGTCGGCGCTCAGGTAGGCACGGGCGGGCGCAGGTGGCCCTCGGGCGCATGCCGAACAATGGCGCAGGGTAGCCCTGGGCCACCACAGCTGGCAAACGCCCAACTCACGGAGGGCATGCCTCCACACCCGCCCTGCACACGCCTGCAGTTTGGCACGCTCACCTACATCATCACCAGCAACACGCTGTACTACTTTGACGGGGACAAGTGGGTGACGCGGGACTGGGAAGAGCTCTCCAAGCGCTGGCACGGCAAGGGCAACGCCCACGCGCGTGGGCCGCCTGGACCTCACGAGGTGCCGCTGAGGCTCCAGGACGTGCCGGTGCCCGTGGCGGCGTCGATGGCAGAGGGCACGGGTGGAAGCAGCGGCAGCGGGTTGCTGGGCGTGCTTGCACAAGGTGCCCCCGCGGGTCTGGCGGGCGCGGCGCTGCTCAGACGCAGCAGCGGCGTCGGCGGCGGCATTATGGGCTTTGCGGCCAGCGGCATCAGGGCGTGATGATGTGGATACTCTATCTCAAGTAGATGACACCGTTGCCAAAACAGGCGACGCGCTATCATCTACTGGCCAATGGGACACCTGGTCGTGCTACCACGTGCTTGTTGGTGCTGCTCCTCCTGCTCCCACGTGAGCCCTGAAATCATGCAATCGATCAGGGCGAGCGTTGGAAGCGTGGAGAAAGCAGCCCGCAGAAGCAGCCCAAGACCGAGGACAGACGCAGCACGACAGGATGTCCAAGGACAAGAGCGTGACGCCCAAGGGTGAGCCTGGCTCGCGCAAAGTGCCGCTGGCGTGGTGCCGACGAGGCAGTCCCTTTCCAGCGCTCTCGGCAGGCGCTCGGCAGGCAGCGCAGTGGCGCAGCAATGGCAGCATGGCCGCAGCGCTCCTGGGGCGCTCCTCGCTCTCCGAGGATGAGATGGGAGTCGCACCCTCGGAGCTCCAGGTCTTCCATCCTGAGCCAGCACCACACAGCAGCAGCACGGCAGGACGCAGGACGCAAGGGCGCGCCATCCGGACGCTGCACGCAGCCGTGGGTGGATGCGTGGCGCCGCCAAAGGCGCAAAGCGTCGATGGGACTTCCTCGAACGCTGGAGGCCGCGCGGCACCATCTGACAGCGGGGAGCAGCAGCACAGCACAGCACCAGCGCCGGCTCCATCGGGCGAGGAGGGGCACCGCAGCGCCGGCACGACCCGCTTGTGTGTGCGTCGAAGCGATCTCGGAGTGGTGCTTGCCGTGCGCGCCTGCAGCGACCCTGAACTTCAACAACATCGGCCAGGGCTTCACCTCGAGCAATGTCGGCTTCGGCGCGACCACCACGCTCAAGCTGAAGCGCAGCAAGCTGACCGCGTCGCTCGCCTTCAGCGTGAGTTGCGGCGCCTGCGGTGCAGCAAGGAGTGCGCACAGGAGCACCACGAGGAAGCCAAGGGGATGCGACTCTAGTGTGTACGTGATTGCAGGACCAGACAGTGCGCAGCGTGCCCAACTTCAAGGGCCTCAAGGACGTCGTCGCCCAGGTGGACTACAAGGTGCCCAGGAACCTCACGCTCAACGGCAAGTACGAGTTCGGCCCCAAGAAGTACACGGCCGGCGCGACTTGGGACGGCATCATCGCCGACCACGCATCCACCGTCAAGGTGAGCGCGCTTTTGGGCACCTGTCGCTCCATGTCCACGTCGTTCTTGGAGACGCGCTCACCGTTGCTGAGCGTGCCGCTACTGCCGCTGCCGACGACCGCAGCTGTGGTACAGCAACAAGGACAACCTCGTGTCGGGCGACGCCACCCTGGTCCTCAACCGGTTCAACAAGATCAACACAACCTTCAACCAGAAGCAGCTGCAGACCGCCAAGTACACGTTCGTCAAGGTGAGCCCACGCACGCACGCACGCACGCACGCACGCACGCATGGCCCCTCCTGCTTTGCCTGCCGCCCCAGGGCCCTCAAAAAGTTTGGCCCTATTGACCGCCGCCATCGCACGTGCCTGCGCCTAGGGCTAAGATTTACCTTGCCCCCTGCTGACCACCACCAAACATGCGCAGAACGACTTCACGGTTGAGCCCTCTTACAACTTCGTCAAGAAGGCGCCTGTTGTGGCCGTGACCAAGCGCATGGGCACCAAGGACAACCTCAAGGTTTCGTACGACTTCAAGAGCGAGGGAGCCGCCCTCGAGTGGGCGCATAAGCCCTTCAAGGTGCGGCGCGATGAGCATCTCTTTGGTTGGGACTCCCGCCTTGTGGCAGGTCCAGTGAGTTGGTGGGAGAGAGGGAGCTGGCAGCGATTGATGGCTGCACGATCCGTGTCTAGGCGCGGGCATGGGTGTGTGCGGCGGTGGCTATGTGCTTTGCTATACAATGTGCTCTTGCCGCCCATCCTGGCCTGTTGTTGGGGTGCGGGGACGGTCGTGCTCGTGGGTGTGTCATGCACTCCCCAGCCTTCATCTGACCCCCCACAGCACACCTTGCTTTACACGCCATGCCCACGCAGGTGGCGCTCACCGGCACCGTCTCCAAGAACCTGGCAGTGGGCCTCCCCTCGCTCTCCGCCATCTACGAGAACACCTTTGAGTTTTAAGCCGCGCCGGTGCTCTCAGCAACGCCGGTGGGCATAAGGTACCCACTATGGATGGGAGGACGCGGGTGCAGCAGGGAATCAGGTCCCTTTAGCCACGCAGCAAAGCCTCGCCGTGTGTGTGGTGGTAATGCAAGGAAGCCAGGCTGGCAGCATCCGTGCCGGCACACAGACGTTTTGAGAGCCATCAGAGTGCTTTTTGCCAAGTGCACGGTGCGGCGGCCGTGCATGGTGCAGCAACCGTGCTTCCCGGCTTGCCAAGGCTTGCGGGAGCGCTGCCCGTCCTTCCACTCCGGTTCCATCGTATATGTGCGCGTGTGGTATGCCGGACCGAGTGGCACAGGCAACTGTATGACGTGTGCACGCCTGGGCAGAGTCGGACGGACGAGCCTGGAGCGTGCGGAGTGGGCGGTGTGTACGACGTGGTCACTCGTGTATCGTGGGGCGTGCGCCCGGTGTGCGTGCAGTTGCGTGCGTTGGAACACACGAAGCGTGGAAGGGAAACCGTGATCTCTTGGTCCTCCTCTCTACTCTGCTTGCCCCTCGGTTGAGTGTGTGTTTGTGGCGCCAGGATCGCGCCACTGCAAGGCGGAGGTATGGCCCTCCGTCGCCCGCTGCCCTGTGCGGCACATGATGCACTCACTCCGCACTCCAGCCGCATGCCATGCTATCCATGTGACCGACTTGCTCACCCGCCCCTCGCGCTCTGAGGACCGAGAGACCATGGTACAGAGAGATGCCCGGACGGCACACAATGGTCAGACCTGGGGGCATATGCCGAGCCTGAGCCTGGGGCGCCGCTAATAAGATGCAAACTCCCATGTATACCAAGCGTCCTCGCGTCGTCGTTTGCATGTGGCAGCGACATTGACGCACAAGCGACGGCACCCAACCAGCGCAACAAAAGCAACTGCGGGTCACCGCAGCTGGTAGGTGCTGACCATTTCTGCCGGCACCAGGTGCTCCGCCTTGCGCCAGGGCCGCCACAGCTGGCGCTCCATCGACAGGGGCTCGTCCATGTGCTTGACCTGCAGCCATGGGCCAGCGTGCAATCACGTCGCCATGCTCCCTTGGGCCGCACCGGCTGGAGCACCGGCTGGAGTACGTTAGGAGGCAAGGCATGGCCCTACAGCACAGCGTAGGGTTAGAGTTTCAAGGTTCGCGTGCTCACCAGGGGCGCTTCCTTCTCCAGCTGGTCGTCTGGCACCATGAGGCGGGGGCGGGCCAGTTCTGACAGCAGCTGCGCCGTGCCGCGGTGGTTGACCTTGACCGCCACCTGCACGCATGGGTGATGCAGAGGCATGACGACTCTTAATCAGGTGAAGGTGAAGGGTCGCCATCTGCCGCAGCAACACAGTGCCATACAGGCGTCCCAGAGTTGGAAACCGCCCGTGCAGTCCCAAAGCAGGACGAGAGTTCTGAGGGCATGCAACGCCGTGCGCACCTGGCGTGGCACGCGCGTGGTGAGGTCCAGCGCAATGAGGCTGGCGCCCCGCTGCACCAGCACTTGGCACATGCGGTCCAGGCCCAGCGCCGCCGCGTAGGCCAGCGGGGTGCGGCCCCTGCGCGCAATCATGGAGGGTCCCACCTTTGAGCTGGCACGCCACTGTTCGACATCTGGCACCTGAATGCAGCTGATCGGCTGGCAGCTGCTTTGGGCTTTGGGTTGCTGGACTGCTGGACTGCTGGACTGCTGGACTGCTGGGCTGCTGGGCTGCTGGGCTGCTGGGCTGCTGGGCTGCTGGGCTGCTGGGCGGCGCGACAACAAGTGCATCTTGTACTCTACTCACTTGTTGTCGCGCACTTCCAGCCTGGCGCCCGCTGCCAGCATGGCGTCCAGCGCCTGGAGCGACCCGCCCCGCACGGCGGCAAAGATGGGGTTGCCGCTGCCGGGCTGAGTGAGTGCCTGCAGGCCCACGCCCTTGTCAAGCAGCCACTTGACCATCTCGCCCTGGCCGGCCTGCAGGCGGTTTGATGCATGGACACTGTGCGTGATGCACTCCACACCGAGCAAGCAAGGATGCAAGGCTAAGCTGCAAGCGGCCTGCAGATGGACGCCAAGCAAGCGGCATGCAGATGGACGCCGAGCCAGTGGCATGCAGATGGACGCC
>QAXK01000506.1:0-20826 GCA_004335735.1 Chlorella sp. KRBP
CCCTTTGCTTGGCAAGGCCTGCCTGGCAATCTTCTGTGACGGCTGCAGCATCATGACACCTGTCGTGAACACCATGCAATAATGATGATGGTGATGGCAGGGCCTCTGCAGGGACCTTAACTCTGGTCTGAAAGCCTAGACAGCCAGACAAGCAAGCGCAGCCCGCACCATAGCTGGAGTGAAGGTCGTTGAAGGGCGGGGGTACGAGCACGCTGAGGCTCTTGCCCTTGAGCTCGTTCTTCTTGTACCCTAGCATGCTGCACAGCACGTGGTTGGCCATCTGGATCTCACTGTGCGCGTTGGCCAGCACCACCTGCACAACGCACAAGAGCGCACCATGGCGCGCACATGTTGGTGCCTCGGTGGCTTGGTGACTGCATTCTCTGGCCTGGGCTGCTGCCTAATCTTTCCTCTCTGCTGATCCGCGCTGCCTTGGTTGGTGCGGCCTGACGCCCTGTTTGCAAGCGCGCGCACACACACACATCGTCAAGCTTCGTTCTGCTCCCACAGCCTTTGCATTCCTTGCGTGGGTCTGCTTGCATTGGCGCGTGCTGTGCGCGTGCCCAGTGCATTGCTGTCCCACCCCGCGGCTCTCCACCTCGCTTCCACACGCAGCCTTGGTTGGTGCGGCCTGAAGCCCCGCGTGCAAGCTACACACACGCCAGCCGCAATTCTGGCTTGACAAAGCCAGGACCGACCTGCCCAATCCAAGTCCTGCAGTGAGGCGCAGCACACGTTGCATTCTCCACACACGCTCGCTCACCCCCGTGGCCTCATTGGTGCGGCTGAAGGCCAGGCTGTCAATGGGCAGCGTGCCCAGCGTGTCCTTCTCCTTCATTGTCTCCTCGTCTGCCTCCAGCTTCTCAGCCTCCCTGCAGCACCGGTGCGGGCAGCGTCAACGTGCAAGCGTACTGAACTACTTGCTGCAGCAGCGGCAGTGCGGGGCTGTGTGTAAAGTGATCAGTGATCCGCACACACCCCACCCTCGCCAGGGCCGCATCATCAGTGCCGCATACACCCCTCCCCTATACTCACGCGAACCACTTGGCTGCGGCAAATGGGTCGCTCCTGGCGTTCTGAAGGAAGAGGGCGTATAGCTTCAGGAGCTTGGGGTTGCCCGTGTGCCTGGCGAGCACCATCCTGCACACGATGCAGCAGGACGAAAGAAGCATGATGACACCGTCATGGGAGGCATGTCGGCTTTACAGGACATGAGTGGAAAAGGTGCAAAATAAGGGCCACGGTGCACGCTTGAAGCCGCTCCTATGTTTTGCTGCTGTAGTGCAAGCACTCAAAGAGCAGGGCTCACCGGTACACACGCTCCGCCTGCCGCACGTGCGCCTCGATGCGCGCCACGGCCTTTGTCAGCGTGACAAACATGACCTGCGCACGCGGCACGCAGCGCAGCAGCAGACGTGGCGTGGCGTGTTAGGATGTGATGGGTCCATTGCAATGTCTGGGCGAAGCTTGCGTCAAGCAGGCACCAGGCAGACAAGGCGCACCTTGGTGTGCATGAGGCACTGCCAGAAGTGCCGCACGGCAAACAGCGCCTCCTTGTGTGTCCGCAGCGCCAGCCTGCGCGTGCACCAAACAGGCAGGCGGTTATGTCTCGAGTCAAACGCCGCAGAGCAGCCTGGACGCAGCAGCAGCAACAGTAGCCAAGCAGCTGCAGCGTGTGCGAGGAGTGTCTGCTCACCTCTGGTTGCGCTCAAACTCAACGTACGACACCAGGTCCACCTGGCTGTTGCCGCCCACGTCCGCCTTGGCGCCGCTCTCCTTTTGCGTGTGCTCCTGCTCCCGGCTGAAGATGGCAAAGCGCTCCAGCATCGAGGGGTTCTGCTTCTTTGCCGCCTGCGGGCGGTGGGTGCATTGTTCACAAGAGCTTCACTCAGGAAGTCCACGCCCTGCTGGTTATGTCGCGGTCAAGTCGATGGAATGGCCGCCTTCAGGCTCCACCTGCTGAGAAGCTCGTGACTGGCAAAAGCCTCTTATATGGCGTTGCCCCGGCAGCCCGCACGCCTGAGCCCGGCTCCCCTTCAAGCATGTTTGAAGGGTGTGTCTGCCCCTCTCAGGTGCACATGCAACCAACCACCGCGCACCTGCAGCTGGTGGTAGCCTGATTGGTACGAACCCTGGACCTCGATGAGGAAGCTTGAGTGCAGGATGGTCATGAAGCACTGGTTTGGAAGCAGCGCATAACCCGCCTGCATGCGCAACCATGTGTGCAAGCAGGACAGACATGTGACAGCCGCACACACAGGGCATGAGTTTGTGCCACGGCCTGAGTCCCAGGTAGCCCTAGCCGATGCACACGCCCACCTTGATGACGAGTTCAGCGTCCCGTACAGCCGACTTGTGCACCGTGTCCTCGTCCACCCACCGGCGCACGCAGCGCGCAACAATCTCCACCTGCACACATGCAGTAGTGGTGCCACAGAAGACCGCTTTGCGCACCGCCTGGTGGCCTGGAGCACCAGAACGCTGGGGGCCAAGGTTGACATCTCCCAGGCGGCAGCCGTGGCTTGCACTCCACGTTTGCCTAGTACGGCATCCCAACGAATGCAAGCCGAGGCTGACCTCTCTGGGGTCGGTGAAGCGGAAGATGAACTTGGGCTTGACATCCGGGCGAGCCTCCCTGCGGCCATGGAGCCGTGAGAGTGCCGTGTGAGCGCAAGAGTGTGCATCTGAATATAGGACCGGGATCGGGCAGGTTGGCCCTGGCTTTGCCCAGCCACAGGGGTGGCTTGCGTGTCAACCTGACATTACGCAAGGGCGTATGACCATTGGCGCGTGAATCCGCCTGTCATGCAGCACCACGGCACCTGCTGTGACGCCGTGCAATGATGATGACAATGACGATGACGATGATATGCCCAGGCCACCAGCCAGGTCACCAGCCCACCAGCCCCACACCTGAATCGCCGTGGGATGACGACGGTGAGGTAGTTGAGGCGCAGCCAGGACATGAGCATGCCCACGGCAAAGGCCGGCGCAAGCCCTACCCACATGGCCTGCAAGAGTCCAGACAAGCAGGAAAGCAGCTGCCGCCAGTGAGACAACTGTCGCGTCAAAGCTGCAAGTGGCCCCAGTGTCTTGTTCCAACCACGCGTGGACATGGCTCTGCCCTCATCCGCTTGGCCCTCATCATCGGTTGCGGGCGCGCCACCACGGCAGCACTCACGAAGGTGACGGTGGTCTGCCAGCTGTTGACGTCGTCGTCCAGCTGACGGTCCACGCTGGGCATGTGCACGATGAGCACAAACATGATGGCGCAGTAGCACACGGCCGTGTAGCTCCCCGTGCGCACCAGGTTGGGCACCTGCGCGGGGTGATGGCGCCCACAGCATATACAGTGCCACCTGTAATGAGGCCGCCTCTCAGAGGCACGTACTTGTATCTAGTTCCTACTCCTCATCCGCTGCACGAGAATCGATGCGGGTGGCTGCACCCCTGGCCGTACGTACTCCCCTGCATGCCTACTAACCAGGCAGCGCTCGGATGCCTCGCACGGATGTCGTCTCCATAGTGCCCTCCAGTCAGCGCACACCTGGTGACTTGGCGGCGTGGCTGGCTGCATCACGTTTGAAAGCGTTGGCACGCACCTTGTGGATGTAGGGCTGCCAGCGGTGGTTCCACAGCAAAAAGCTAGCGGCAATGAGCTGCCACGCCGACATCCACCGCAGGTTGGTCACCTGCACACAGTAAGCGGCATGCTCACGGCATTTATGGACACTGGAACACGCCGTGTGGAGGCGCCGCAGACGCCCTGCTTGGCGTGACTGAAGCCGCTAAAGTGTGACCCCACCCCACCCCGTTCATCAGCCTCTGAAACTCACAAAGGTGGAGACGCAGGCCATGAAAGCCTTGGTGAGGAAGCCCACGACTTCGACCTTGGAGTGCGCGATGGCCAGCACGTTGCGCGACAGCGGGTTGAGCTCCATCTCGCCCGTCAGCATGGCGCTGGCCAGCACCACGAAGATCATAAAGGAGCAGGCCGCCACCACCACGTGGATGAGGTACGGAAACTGCCAGCAGTAATGCTCCGGGAACTCCTGGTTGTAGTTGGGCGTGTCGGTGTCGAAATACTGCGAGACAGGGGACGTGTTCAGGCTTCGGTTAGCATTAGGTGGGTGAGTTGGGGTGCGCTGTGCCAATCACAACGCCTCAGCTGCGTGCTAAGCCCTGCTTAGGCTGCACTAGGGGCGCTGCGGCAGCCTTGGCTATGGCATGCTGGTTTGCTGGCCCACAGGCACCATGCCCACCTGGCAGTCGAGCGTGATGAGGAAGATGGACATGGAGGCAACGTCAAAGACGTTGAAAAAGATGCTGCTGTAGACGCGCAACACCTTGATTGGCCTGCGTGCGGCAACAGCAGCACACCAGGCAGCACGTTCACAGACTGCCGCAGAGTAACTGGCAACCCGCCCACCCTGTGTGCGGCCGGCCCTGCTTGTGTAGCAGCTGCACATCGAGCTGCGATGAGTGTGTATGTCTCCATGGGCTGCTTGGTGCCCCGACCCTTTTACTCACCAGACGTGGTCGAATCTGTTGTTTTGGAAGCTCCAGCCGACCCAGGCGCACAGCGCGCAGTTCGCCAGCAGCAGCACCGCCATGAGGTACATGAAGACCAGGAAGAAGGCCAGCCCGCGCGCCGCGAAAAAGGACGTGAGCTGGATGAAGGAGATGACGCGCCACCAGGCGCTGGTGTCGTTGATGTCGTACCCGTACTGCGAGGATGTACGAGGGCAGGCAAGCGCAGTATCGCCTCACGCTTCACAGCAACGCTGGCCTGGGGCACCATGGCTACGCTTGTACAGCATGGACTTGCAGCAAATGGCCCACACCTGTGGATTTACCACCAGAAGAAAGAGCTGCAGGAAGTCCATCAGCAGCTTGAGCACGACGAACACCATGGGCACGTTTCGCTTCTCCTGCACGTCTCGAGCACGCACATGGCATCTCATGCATCCTGCTGTAGTCCTACTGCATCCGGCTGCATCGCCGCTGCGGAGGTGGCACCCCATCCCTGCAGCCGTCGCGTCCCAGCCTGCCACACCTTGGAAACAGTGTACCTGCGCAGTGAATAGAAGCAGCACCAGTGCACAGTGTGAGCCCAGCACTCTTGTGCGCTGGGGCAGGGACTGCACGACAATGTCGATTTGGGGCGCCTCACAGTGTGCCGAAGACGCCGTGGGAGAACGCAGCGCCAGAGCCCTCGAACAAGTCTTCATCGCTCGCGCCGTTCACAGGCCGCTGCGCGTCGAACCTGCGGGAGGAGCACCCCTTGAGCACGGTCCATCAGTCCCTGCTCGGACATCGCAGGCGAGACGAGCAGCCAGGCAGCCGCAATGCTTTACCTGGCAGTCGACTGCTGGTCGCTGCCCCCATAGCTGCTTTCGGACATCCTGTGGAGCCGGCGGACTCCGCGCGGCGAGCTTTTGCTTCTGCTCTTGGCCTCACGCCGCGCGACCGCAACGAGCCTCTCGCAGCACCTCCATCCTCAGTTTTGGGTGCGTTCTGTGGGCCGCTACTCTCGTTCTCGTTTGAACTTTTGCCGTATGTCGTGGAATACGGCAGATCTCTCCATCCCGATCTCTCTCCCTCCAGATCTGGGGCACCACCCGGCAACTTCACGCCCGGACAGCTGGCAGCGCACTGAGCCACTTGCCCAGCTCCCCCGCCGCCTGCTGCCACCGCGTGTCGAGCATCACGTCGTGCGCCATGCCGGGCAGGATGATGGCCGGCACCTTGCACACGGCCGCCAGCTCGTGGTTTGCCTCCACGTCCACCACCTGCAGGTACATCATGTTATGGTGGGCTCACAGGCCACGTCTTGGTGCCCAAGGGCAGGTGAGTGCGTCAAGCGTCCACCTTGGGCGAGCCAAGCGTGAGCATAGCTAGCTGCTAGCTGGCGCAGGCTGCTGACCCCACCTCACACTGCGCTTCACCCACGTGCCCCACACCCACCTTGTCGTCCGCTCCACCCAGCACAAAGGCCGGGGGCGCGTCGGGGGGCGGCGCGGGCAGCGGCGTCTGCTTGTTGACGTCCGACAGGTCGATCAGGCGCACGGGGCTGCATGACGCCAGCTGCTTCTGGTACCTGCAAGACGCACAGGCATTCGCACACGAGGCTCCATCTGCACAGTGTAGCGCAAATGATTCGTCGTCACCACGCCACCCCGTGATGAACAGGTGCTGAGGCACCTGTTGGGTGAGTGGCAGCAGCACCCACCTCACCTGCTCAGCTCTGCCCTGTCAATGTCTGGGGAGAAGAAGAGCTCCCGGCACGCGTCAATGTTGGTGGCGAACGACTTGGCAACAAAGCCCCTGCAGGAGCACGGCGGGCACAAGCATGTGTGTGGGCAGCGCCCTGCACCTGCCTCGTTGCCTGCCCCGTCCCCTACTTTTGTAGAATGGTCAGAACATGCCATGACAGATGCCAAGCAGCACTGCCGCCCCGGCTGAAGACACTCAACATCATCAGCAATGGCCCTCACCAGGTGACCTTGAGTGAGAGCCACAGGTCGCGGCGCAGGAACCTGACGACCATTTGCTTGTTGCCAGAGGGAGGGCAGGAGGCAAGGTAAGCTACACCTGCGAGCTTGGGGTAGGCGGACCCGCCCAGCACGTACCTGCACAAGCACGCCGGGCGCAAGCACAAACGCTCGTTTGGTGTTGTGCGTGCGTAAGAGGAGCTGCGCAGGTTCCGTGCCCTTGTGCTGCTGACAGCACCTGCTACTGCCTGCCAGCCACACTGCTGCGGCCCACATCGCTCCGCTCCGTCCCAACATTCACCCCGGCCACCAGGCAGGCTGCCAGGTGGCAGCAGCGACGCACTTTTGCAGAATCAGTCCTCCGAACGAGTGCGCCACCACCACGGGCGGCGTGCTGGGGAAGACGTGCGCGATGAGATCGGCCAGGTCCTTGGCGTGGCTGTCCAGCGTGCCGGCGACCAGTGTGGCGCTGCCCTTGTCGTTGCTGATGCAGTCAGAGTTGCCCTGCGATTCGCACAGGAGTTCACGGCCAGGGAGAAGGCGCTGTGGCTATGACTGTGGCCCATCAACACCCTGTTACCTGGTGCGACTTGCATGAGTGCCTTGCATGAGTGCATGCGCCTGTGCCCTAACCCTCTCACCTGCGCCCTGAGGGACACTGCGTACGCGTCATACCCCTGCTCGGCGAAGTAAGGGAGGAACTTCTCAGCCCAGCACCACGCTGCGTGGTAAGACCCGTGCACGAAGAGCAGAGGAGGCCGGGAGGAGGACGGGGCCTGCACGCAGCAACCACGACCAACAGGGCTGGACCAACAGAACTTCTGTGTGTGTGTGTCGATATCTGTCTGGGCGCCTCGGCGGGGCCGGTGGCTGTGTGCTGCCACCATGGGATGGCGTCCATGCGCTCAAGGTGCCCAACTCTGGCCCCTGTGAAAGAGGCATCCGCACGCCAGTGCGAGTGGTGCCAGCGCCGTCCAACTGTGTTCCCCACCTGCTGCCACAGCATCCCAGGCTGCTCCTGACTCCTGCTGGCGCGCTTCCTGCCTCTTGCTGGCATGCACTGGGTGGACTGCTGCCGCAGCATCCCCAGGCTGCTCCTGACTTCTGCTGGTGCGCCTTGCAAAGTGTGTGCACCCCTCCCTCACCTGGGCGGCCTGCTGGCGCAGCAGCTCCAGGCCCCACCCGTCCTCGGTGACGTGGCGCAAGGCCTCCACCTGGGACGTGCTGCGAGCATGGGTACATTTCGCAAGAGACGAGCATGGTGGTGGTGCCTGTGGTTGTTCAAGGTAGCACAGAGCAGCGATGGCCGTCCAGTGCCCTGCTTCGCAGAGGCCGGTCGAGCGCTGCCCCACGTCCGTCCGCTGAACCTGTCGTATGCACAGCCTGGCCAGCTGCTCAGCCTCTCAGCATGCTGCAGGGGCTGTACGCCGCGGAGGCTGTCTGGTGCGCATCCGGTGGTGCGCCCAACGGTTGCCGCGCTCAGCGCCCCGGTTAGCCCGTCCCTCAGCCAACCCAGCAGCTGGCTAGACGTGCTACCACACGTGCTGCTGCCATCGCTTGAGCGTGTATGACTGCGCGTGTGCACACGATGTGCCCAGGGTCAGAGGCTCATCCTCACGCACACCTCGAGGCCGCTGCTCTGCACGTCGTCATCCGAGGTCCTTCTAGCCGAGCTGAGCCGCTTCTCCTCGCAGCGCTGCTCGCTGCTTGGCGCGAGACCACAACTTGTCCTCGCCCTGCCGCATTGGCGCGATTGAGCCCACAGCGCAGCTGCTGGTGCTTGAGCATCATGATTGCGACTGTGTGTGGCTGGGATTTCCGTGCAGGATCGAGTGCGGGCGCGAGCGGAGCTTTATAGTCCATGCAGCGGGAGCAACCAAAGCACGAATCCAGCGTAGAGTCGTGTTACTCTGTCCCCATAGTGCCCCGATAGCGTCTTAGAAGCTTTCGTGCTGCTCTCGGACTTTGACTACGGAGGTCAACGCGCGTGCGGCACCACACGGCGAAGCAGCAGCACCATGGCAGCAGCATAGCACTCACCAGCTCGCTCTCTTGGCGAGCGGGGTAGCTTCGGGCGAATTCATCAGCCTTCGAGCAGAATGGCGTCCCCAACACCCACGACCACTGCCACTCAAGCAGCAGGAGGGGTTGCTGCAGCGCCAGTCATCAAGACGCGTGTCAGCTACATGCCGGACCTGGTGCCCACGCGCCTGTCCAGCCCCGCCGGCGGACAGCCCGGGGACGCACCGCTGCCGGAGCACGTGATGATGGAGGCGCTGGCGTTCAACCGGCCAGACACCAGCAGCCGGCCGGCCACCCGGGAGCGGCCCACCACGCGGGAGCGGTTGCTCACGGGCAGCCTGGGCGCACAGGACAGCACCCGGCGGCGGCCCAGCACGCATGAGACAGACCGCTCCAGTGCCTGGGACAGGTCGCACCTGGGCTCCAGGATCAAGCACAGGTCGCTGACCCAGTCCAAGAGCAAGAAGGCGCGCAGCTACATGACCATTGAGGGCGCCGACGGCACCAAGGTGGGTTGAAAACTCATCGCACCAGTGCGCCAGGCTGCAGATGGGCAGCATCATGATGCCTTGGGTTGAAGCAGCGCCCCAGTGTGGTGCTGCGTCTGCGTGGACTGCTGGTTGCAGGTGGTGATGCAGGTGGAGTGGGTGGCCGAGTGGGTGCTCAACCTGCAGCTGTCGGTGCAGCAGGGCTCGTGGGCCAACAAGGAGCTCCGAGGGCTGCTCGACCAAATCAAGGATCCTTGGGCAGTGCCGCCCGCCCTGGTGCACGTGAGTACGGGTCATGGAGGGGAGCGGTGGTGCCGGGGCGGCGTACCACTGCCACTGCTGGTGCAGCTGGGCAATGCAGCAGTGGGCACGGCTGTCATTGTGGGAGCGCCTCCGCTGCTACCTTGACTGCAAGCCGTTGCTGCTGCTGTTGCTGCTGTTGCTGTTGTTGCTGCCCGATACCCTGCCCTGCCCAGGAGCTCCTGATGAACCTGCCGGCACGCGAGGTGTTGCGCTTCAAGAAGATGGCCGCCACCACGGTGAACGAAGGCACCACCAGCGAGACGGCGCTCAACCACGAGTACATCGACTTTGCAGTGGCGCACACCGTGGAGGTGAGCAGCAGGCACCTCTGGGCTGGGGTAGCAACAGGGTCCTTTTCAGCCCACCTGCGTCCGAGGCAAGGGATGGCAACAGGGCAGTGAGCGTATTGACCGCCATGAAGTGCAGCAGAGCAGCGGCTGGCAGGGAGGAGTCTAAGGCAGGCGGCTGAACAGCTGGTGCCCGCCCTCATGTGCTCTTACTCTCCCTCCTCCTCCTCCTCGCACCACGCAGAGGATCCAGGCTCAGATGGAGGGCCGGTGGGTGGCCACCCCGCCCAGCGACCACTCTGGCAGCGTGCCCGCACGGCGCCACAAGGAGGAGAAGGCGCCCAACTTTGACTTTCTGCTGGGGCAGTTTGACAAGCAGGTAGAGGCGGCCAAGAAGATTCAGGTACGCCTCACCTTGTGTAGAAACATTGTAATCAGCCCTTGCACTCACACCCTTCGCCTAGTGAGGTCAACCTCATCCGCCAGATGTCCACAAATGTATTGCACCACCCTTCTCAAACACCCGCAGCGTGCTTTCCGCGCGTGGAAGGCCCGTTGCGACAAGGTGGGCTGGCCCTCTGGCGCCCCGCCCGCCCACCTGGCCCAGCAGACCCAGGAGGCCCGCGCCCGCTACCTCGACGTCTTCAAGCAGCCGCAGCACCAGCAGCACCTGCACCACGCGCCCAGCATGCAGCAAGCCGCGGGGACGTCGGCCACCGCCACGCCGCTCCACAGCAGGTCGCTGGCGCGGGTGTCGGTAGCTCTGCCGCCAGGCGCGGGAGAGGATGCCGGGGCCGCTTCGCCGCACCCGGAGGCGCTGCAGCAAGGAAGCGGGGCGGGGCCATCGGCGTTCGGGCAGGTGCGCTGTTGTGGTGTTGCTTGTCATCTGCTGCTGCTGCTGCTCGGACTGCTGGACTCAACAGCTCAACGTTCGAACCTCGTCTGTGGCCACAACCGTGCGATATCGCAGGCGTCGATGCAGTCGCGTTCGCTGTCGACGGGCGGAACGCAGGCGCCGGAGCGCACCGAGCAGGAGCTGCGCGCGCTCTTCACTTCCAAGCTGATGGAACGCATGAAGGCGCGGGCGGCGGCGGCGCTGGCCGAGGGTAGCAACGACCCCCTGGCTGGCATGACGGAGGAGCAGATGCTGGAGCTGGCGGAGAGGCAGGCGGCCAAGCTGGCCAAGGAGGCCCAACGTGCCAGGAGGTGCGTGCTGGTGCGGTTATGTGTCGGCGCTAGTGAGCTACATTGTGTCAAGGGATGCCCCTGCGGATGCACCCTGCAAAGTCAAGGCGAGGATGCCACACGTCACAACAGCTGTGTGTGCCTTGCCGTGGTGCTGCCATTGCAGGGCAGCTGCCCGCCTCAAGGAGAAGGAGGCGCAGCGCCAGGCCAAGGAGCAGGCCAAGGAGGCGCGCAGGGAACAGCGGCGAGAGAAGAAGCGGCAGGTCAGCATGAGCATGCTGGTTTGGGGACGGGCCCTGCAACCCGGGTGCACGCTGTTCATCAGCACAACAGCAGTGATGCTGATGCTGCTGGTGGCAATGATGACGCTGCCCTCTCTCAGGCGTACGACCTGCTGCTGGTGGGCAAGCTGGCTCGCGCTCAGCTGCGGCGCCTGGACTCTCTCCAAGAAGACCTGCAGGACGCCATGGACCGGTCCATGCAGGCAAGCAACAGGGCAGCACCTGGGGTGGAAGGGCAGAAACGGATAGAATTCGGGGTAACGCCGACTGAGGAGACTGTCAAGCCTGCCACCACACGGTGTGTACCGCTTGCTTTGCCTCCCACTGCACGCACGACCACTGCAGGAGATGGAGATGGAGGCACAGGCCATGGCGCAGCAGAAAGCGGACCGAGCCTCGTCGCCATCACCGCTCCCTGACCAGCAACAAGCGCAGCAGCAGCAGGAAGCAGAGGTGGCCATGACCCCTCCGCCACCTCAGGTGCCTAGCTCACCGCAGCAGGGGAGCAAGCCATCAACGCCTCCTGCGGGGAGCAGAACACACACTCCGCCAGGTGCCGAGGCGGCGGTAGGGCAAGCGGATGGGGTGGAGCATGGACGTCCTCGCAGCAGCAGTCCCAGTGTGGCACCCGCCAGCGCTGACGCAACAGTACCGGCAGCAGATGGCGACGTCGGCTCACAGGCCGCGCACCCGCACACACTGCTGCACGTGGTGGTGGGCACGGCGCAAGACAAGGACGGCGGTGATGGCGGCGCGGCGGAGCACAAGGATGAGGAGGACGAGGATGAGGAGGAAGAGGAGGAGAGGGCCACGCTGCCGGAGCGCTTCACCGACTCATGGTCTGGGCTCACCATCAAGAAGCTCCTGGTGCGCATCCAGTAGGGGGCGCTCCCTCTGCGCCTACTCCCGGGTGATTTGCTGCCTCACCCGTGGGCAAAGCTGCATCCAGGCCTCACACGCTCTGGTGTGCATGCTTGCTCTGCGTGCGCTGCGCAGGACATGGGCCCGATCGTGTCCGACACGGTGTTGGACGGCCTTGCGGAGAAGGCTCAACAGCACCTCGAGGCGCTGCGCACCTCCAAGAGCGCAGGCAACCGCAGCGGCGCCAGCAGCAAGCGCACCTCTCCCTCTCGTACCGGGCGCAGCGGGCCCGCTTCGCCGTCCATGCTGCGCGCCAGCCTGCCCTCCGCGTTGGTCCCCGCCAGCTCGAGTCGCAACGGCGCCGTCTCTCCCACCAGCACGCGCACCAACACGATGCGCAGCAGCGTGCCGAACATGGCGCGAAGCTCGACGGGGCCGGGCGCGGCTGGCGGCCGGTCGTCGCGGGCTGAGGTCAGCGCGTCGGGGAACCCGGAGGTTGCGACCGCAGCGGAGGTGCTGACGCAGGTGCTGCCCACGACGTTGGGCGTGTCGCCAGAGGAGGTGCTGTCGAGGCGGTCCACGCTGAGGGAGCGGGCCAAGGAGTTCGCCGACTACCTCTCGAGTGGCAGCGAGGTACGGGCGGACACGCTTCTTGTTGCGTGCTGAACGTGCGTGCTCCTCGCTCGTGCCCGACACGAAGCTGCATGTTGCGTGCTTCGTGTCGATGCCCGCAGGACAGCAACTCCTCCGTGACGAGCAGCAGCGAGGACGAGAGCAGCAGCGAGTCCAGCGAGGAGGAAACCGAGAGCGAGTCTGACGACGAGACCGAGGCGAACAAGGTGCGCACCTTCGGGGAAGCCCCACCTGCTCCGCTGTCGCTCTACCACCTTGCTCGTCGACGCTGCGCATCCTGACAGACTGTGTTCGCGTCAACGTTCGTTGCTCGTCCGCAGCCTGCGGCAGCCCCGGAGGGCGAAGGCGCCGCCCTCGGCGCCACACGGCCTTCCGCGGAGGGCGGCGCACAGGTCGAGCTCACCTCGGCGCTCCGCAGCAGGGAGAGCGGCGCCCTGGGCACGGCCAAGTCAGTGCGACTCCAGCCGCCTGCGCGCGTCTCTCCGGACGCCGGCCCCGACCCACTGCAAAAGGCCATCAAGTGCGTGGCCCCAGGTATCCAGCTACCCATAGCGCTTGATGGAGGTCGGGCGATACTGAAGGCTGATGGCGATTGTGTGCGCTGTGACTGGCTGCGCAGGGCTGGCCAGGCGCTGCAGGACGCCACCCTCTTCCACAACCTGCACCGGAACACCCGCGGCGAGTCCGCCCCCGGCATCGCTCCCATCCTCGAGGGCGACGAGGACGAAGACGAAGCGGAGGACGAGGAGCAGATCAAGAAGGAGGAGGGCAGCGTGGCGGTGCAGGCCGTGTCGCTGCTGGCGGGCCTCGACACGTCGCGCTCGGCGCACAGCCTCAACGTGGGCTTCAAGTCGGGGCTCAATATGCTGCATCACCTCATGTTCAGGGACGGGCTGGAGCTGCTAGGCAACGTGGCGACGGCCACGAGTGAGGAGGCCATCAAGGAGGTGCTGCGCGCACAGGTGACCAAGGGGCTCACGACGAGACTCACGTTGCTAGCCTTACAGGTGCCCTGGCACCTATGCTGCCTTGCTAGTAGCCGTCACGTGCATGGGTGGCGTGATGTAGGGTTACCACAGATGGGCCGTCTGGGCAACTGACAGACTGTGGAGGAGCTGAGTGGTGTAAACCTGTGCAGGTGGAGCGCATGGTCACCTCCAAGATGAACCAGATGCGGCGCGAGCTGGGGTTGCCTGAGCAGGACATGGGAGAGGACGAGGATGACGGGTGCTCCTCCCGAGGCCTCAGCACCCGGTCCTCGATGACGGCAGCAACCACGCCAGCCACCAGCCGTCCCTCCAGCCGACAGGTGAGGGAAAGACACAAAGGGTGTGGGCACACTACAGGGCAGCGTGCTATGTGTGCGCGCTAGTCCTTTGACACTGTGGGAGCCCTGCCCTACTGCGACATGAACGCAGGCCCCGCTTGGCGCGGCGGCCGCCTCAGTCATGCGCTCCCGCACCTCTGCTGCCACCGCCTCCTCCGCGCCCTCCAAGCGCTCACGGAAAGGCAGCAACACCTCGGCAGCCGCCACCAAGCGCACCTCCCAGGCCTCTCGCCGCACCTCCACCCTGCCCCCCGGCGGCGCAGCCTCTTTAGCAGGTGCCGCCGCCACTGAGCCTCGCGGTGCGGATGACACCAACGAGGCGGATGGCATCAACGAGGCTGACGGGGCCTTGACTGAGGGTGGCGAGCAGGAGGAGACGGAGCGGGAGGAGGATGACGATGCGGTTGGCGTCTCGAAGGAGGAGCAGGAGAAGATGCTCAAGGACATGATTTCCATGGCGCTTGCCGAGGAGCTGGTCCTGCTGGGACGCGCCAGCAGCCAGACCGGCGAGATGCTGGACCTGACTGACGATGGCAGCGGGAGGTCGAGTCGGTTTAGCAAGCGCGCCTCGGCGTTCGGCGAGCTGCTGGGCATCGGGCAGAGGCTGAGCGTGCGGGAGCTGCAGGCGCAGATCGAAGAAGCGGTGCAGGATGATGAGGCGACCAAGGCGGCCCAGGAGGCGCTGGGACAGGTGGGTGTGCGTTGAGGTGTGCTGAGCACGGGCGGGTGTGGTGGTGGACCAGCGATGGGCCGGTTCGAGCAACGAGCCTGTGTCGAGTGCGTGTTGGCGACGTGTACACGCAGGCGCGGCAGGTGCGGCAGCAGGAGCGACAGCAGCGGCGCCAGCACTCGCGCCGCCAGAAGCACCTGGCGCAAGTCAAGGCCGCGCTCGCCGCGTCCGGCGACGGCGTGGCGGAGGCTATGGCCGAGGCGCAGGCGCGCCGCAACACGCGCCGCAGGACGGACAAGTCGACGCTCAAGTCAGCTGCTGTGGCTCCCGTGTCCACGCTCTCGCCGACCGCATCGCGCGGGCCGCCGGTCGCATCAGGAGGCTCCGCATCCTCCACCAGCCCACCCGACTTGAGCTCCGGCTCCTTCACTGCCGGCGGCTCCTTCACTGCCGGCGGCTCCTTCACTGCCGGCGGCTCCTTCACTGCTGACGGCTCGTTCACTGCCATCAGCGTGAGCGCTACGGAAATCATCGGGCTTGACGCTGACGGTCAGGTCGTGGCAGTTGCGGCCTCGGACCTGCAGGGACTCGGGGCGGGGCCCGCATCGCTCGGCGCCGCGTCGCTTCAACGGCAGCAGGTGGCGCGCGAGCAGCTGTCGCAGCTGCAGGCGCAGCAGATGCGGCTCAACAACAACCGCAAGCCGCTGATCGGCATGGCCGCGCTGGCCGCCGCGTCCGAATCCTCGCCTGGCGTGCTCGTGTCCACGCCGACGGAGGACAGCCCCAATGGCCGCCCCGCGGTGGACGGCGTGTTTGCGCGCACCTCCCTGGGAGCGGTTGGCTCACCAAGAGACGTCTCTTCACCCAGGAGCAGGCTCGCCCCTGCTAGCACCAGCCCTTCAGTACCAGCAACCGGTCTAGGATCCCCACTGCGCATAGCGGCTCAGCAACCAGACGCTACAAGTGCGGCAAAGCTCTCCCGCACATCAGAGCCTAGCAGCAGCCCAAGCCCCGCTGCTGCCGCTGCTGCACCTTCGCCTCTCCTTGGACCTGGACCCGGCATGCTTGCGCGTGGACCGGCCACCACAAACACCCCGCCGCCGCCACAGCAGCAGCAGCAGCCAGTGCAGCTGGCAGCACACCTCCTCACATCTGCAGGCTCCACAGCCAGCTCGTCCCAGCTGCTCACGCCACCCGTTGGAGGCTCCTACTCGGACCTAGGCACACCCACACGGCCCTCCCAGCAGCGCATCAAGCCACTCTTTGCCACAGCCAACTCCCGCCTCGCCGGCGGCACCACCGGAACCGGCAGCGGGGCAGCATCCCCCGCCCGCACCTCCAATGCGCTGCCGCCGGCACAGCCCTCCCCGCCGCCGCCGCGCCCTGAGCTGACGCCGTTGGCCCGGCCGGCGCCTGCTGACCCTGAAGCCGCCCGCCAGGCCTTTGCAGCCAAGGCCCGGCAACACTACCTTGCATCCCAGCAGCAGCAGCAGCACCAGGCAACCAGCCAGGGCGCAGGTGCAGACAGCGCTGATGTGGCGAGCGCAGCACCAGCGCCGTTTGGGCAGCACAGCGCAGCTGGGAGCGGGTCGGGGTTAGGAAGGGTGCCTCCGCTGGGCAGCATGGAGCAGGCTGCGCAGTACCTGGCCGCGCCGGAGATCTGGAGAGCCCAGGTTAGTCGTTGAGCCCACTGCCGTGCTGTGGCCCTCAGCAAATGGTTGGGCATGCACAAGAGTGCACAGCACACTCTGTGAACGCTTGCTTGTCCTTTTGCGTCCACTCGCCGCTCACGCACCCGCAGGTGTGGGGCTCCCCTGCCAACACCCGGGTCGCTTCCCTTGCTGTCCCTCTTACACAGCCCAGCACCACAGGGTCGTCACTTACGCCTGCCCCAGCATCCCAGCGCAACCCCGTCGTCCCACCTGGCAGTGCCACCACAGCAGGTCTAGCAGGCCAGGCTGGGGCAACAGCAGCAGCACCGACAGCAGAGGCTGCAGGCAAGCTTGATGCCGCGCTGCCACCGGGGCTGCCGGCCCATACGAGCCACCACCACCTCCACCACCACCACCACCACCACCACCAGCACGCACAGCACAGGCCCACGTCTGGTGGCCTGCCCGTTCTGCCTCACCAGGGCAGCGCAGTCTACACGAGCGACGGCAGCGCACACGCAAGCAGCGCCGTATCGCCCCGCCCCTCCGGACCCCCACACGTGGCACACGCGGCAGTGGGTAGCGGCCAGCAGCCGGCGGCCCGCCATGAGGCTGCTGATGCCAGCAGCAGGGAGAACGGCAAGGACCACCACCACAGCAGCAGCCCGGGCCACGCTGCACAGCACGCCGACAGCAGCGGCCCAGAGCAGCAACAGCAGGAGGGCGAGTCAGCGCCCCGGCATCGCCACCGCCGCCGCCGCCGCCACCACCGCCATCAGTCCCCAGACCCTACCTCCCACGACGCATCACCAGGGGCCACCGTCGCCCCTGACCCACTCCAGCTGCCCCACATCGCCCCCTCCCACCCTCAGAAGCACCAACACTCACGGCACCACCGGGCTGACCCTGCCGCACCGTCAGCAACGCAGCTCACGGCGGAGGAAGCAGCTTCAGCCATGCTGGTCGAGCAATGGCTCGCCACCCTCACCTCGTCGTCCCGCTCAGGTTCCTCGCTCCGTGCGCTGGGCGCTTCTCGCACCCCCTCCCCGCACATGTGGAGCGTCCCAGCGCCCAACACCCTCACGCTCACCGGAGAGCCCAGCCTCAGCCAGCTGCCTCTCCTCTCCTCCGCACACACCTCCACCACCTTGGGGCCATCCGTTGCCCGCCCGACGCACCCCAGCAGCCACCCTCAGTCGTCGTCGCCAGGCCAGGCAACCACAGCCGCCCCTCCCGGCGCAGCAACAGCAACTGGAGGTGTGCAGCAGCTCCCGCCTGAGCTGCTGGACGCGTACTACGCGCACGTGGTCAAGGCGCTGTCCGCCGTACCGTCAGGCGTACAGCAGGCGGCGCTCGGAGCGGCGGTCGGCAACGGCAAGGTGCCTCCGTCCGTGCAGCTGCAGCTGGTGCGCACCGCGTCCAGGGTGGGGTTGGCGCCTGGACAGGAGCTCTGGATGACGCACCCGCAGGGCGGGATGGTGTCGGTGCTGGCGGCATCGAGCAGTCGGCCCTTGACACTGGCGCCGCCCGCTGTTGGGACGCCTGCCCTGAGGATGGGAACGGCGGGGTCGCTGGGAGGTGGTATCGGGCAGGGCCTGAGGGTGGGGACGGCTGGCAGCGGGGCGCCACAGGGCAAGCCGATGGTGACGCCGTCGCCGTCGCCCATGCCGCCACCACTGGTGGAGCAGCACAATGTGCGCTACTGAGCCATGGAGCAGCTGCGCAATGGCCTGATTGATTGACCGCTTTGGCAAGAGGATCAAATCGTGAGTGCGCGCCCGCGTGCGCACAATCGACGACGCTTGCTGGCGGTACTCGGCAGCAAGCAGCAGCATTGCCACCAGCATTGCTTGCACTTTCTGCCCTCAATAAAGCTGTGGTGCGCTTTGCTGCTGGTCCTCTCGGCTCTGGCGGCACACGGTCTAATCATCCTCTCTCCCCCCCTCCGCCAGGCTTGCGGCCAAAACCAGCCGACGCGGCGCCACAGACTCAAACACTCGAACACGAGCACACAAACACAAGAACACGCACAAAGAGCTCTGAGAACCAGTCGAAGAAATCTCCGGTTGTGGCCAGCACCGATTGATGGGCGCGATTGGCGCGCAGCGGCACGACGACAGCGAGGAGCGCAGCACGGACGAGCGACGCGAGGCAATGGCGGTCACGCCGGTGCCATTCGACGTGGCGGGGCATGCCGAGCTTCCTGCCGAGGTCCCACCCAAGCACGACTTCAAGGTGGTGCTCGGCGGGGTGATGAGCGGAGGCGACAACGCCGACCTGATGCGCCGCGTTGAGGCGAGGCTGAACAGGTGTGAGGAGAGCTCGGGAGTTTGTACCTTTGTGTCACCACTCACATCGAATCGATTGTACTGACACGGCGATCCGCGCACGCCAAGTTGTTCGCAGAGTGGGCCTGAGCTTCCCCGGCATCGAGGTGCGCTTCAGCATGCTGACAGCGGAGGCGGTGCTGCCCAGGGGCAACGCCAAGACCAGCACGCTCTGGACCACCACGCTTTCCATGTTCAAGGTGCGCCCGCACTGCATTGCCATGCCGAAATAAGCAGCTTACGTGGCTGCTTGCCTGAGCTCTCGTGGGGCAAGGGCCGAGCGCCACTTGCTTGGGTTCAGTCGTCAAGAGATCTTCCCGATGCGGGAGATTCAGATTTGCCACTCACCTGCACTTGGTGCGCACGCAGGCCGCGGCCGCCCTGTTTGTGGCCGAGCGCCACACGCACAAGCGCCACCCGATGCTCAACGGCGTCAGCGGCGTGCTCAAACCAGTGAGTGGGATCCTGCGCCGTCCTGCACCATGCTGCACGACAGGACAGCTTGTCTTCGTAGCTGCAGCAACCACACTCGCCTGGCACGCCCTCTGCCCCCGCAGGGTCGCATGACGCTGCTGCTGGGGCCCCCCGGCGCGGGCAAGACCACCCTGCTGCGCAGCCTGGCGGGCCAGATGAGCGACAACACGGCGGTGCAGTTCACTGGGGACATCTCGTACAATGGCTTGCAGCCCGGCGCTGACTTTGTGGTGGGGCGCACCGCTGCCTACGTGGACCAGATTGACATGCACCTGCCCGAAATGTCGGTGGCCGAGGTGCGCCGAGCCACCACGCGTGCCCAGTACTCGGTCTTTCACCAAGACGAATCATGTGCCATGGTGGTGCCTCACCCACCCACCAACACACGTACCTTGCACCATGCGTGCACAACACGCGCAGACGCTGTTCTTTGCCAGCCAGATGCTCGGACCCGGCCTCAGCGAGGGTGAGCCCGATTGTAGAGCAAGCAGTACAACCCACAGTGATTGATGCGGCTGGGGCGCCCCGTTTGCAAGCGCGCACAGTGCAATGCTGCACCGGATGCTGCCAAGTTTGCTTAGCGAACTGTGCATCTCCTTCTGCCCCCCTAAACCCCCTGCAGTGCTTCACGAGATGCTGGTGGAGCGCGAGAGGGCCGAGGGCATCACGCCAGACCCTGACCTGGAGGCCATGTGGGTGGCCACCTTCCAGGTAAACTCCTGCTTCCTCCTTTGCTGCGGTAGCTGCTTGCATGCAGCAGAACGGGTCAGAGCAGCTGCCACACAGCAATCATCAAATCGTTGGTGAGCCCAGCTACTCACAGCAAGTTGCCGAGCCGCCCCACTAAAAGCACAGGGCCCTGCTTCGCCCACCGCGCACCGCAGGACAAGAGCAAGTCGATCCTGGTCAACATGTTTGCGCGCCTGCTGGGCCTGGAGCACGTGATGGACACGGTGGTGGGCGACCAGCAGCTCAAGGGCATCTCTGGTGGCCAGCGGCGCCGCGTCACGTCAGCCGAGCTGGCCGTGGGCCTGGCGCAGTGCATGTTCATGGACGAGGCATCCACCGGACTGGACAGCGCCACCACCTTCCAGATGGTGCAGGCGCTGCGCAACCTCTGCGTGCACATGAATGTGAGTGTGCCGCAGCTGCCGCACCTCCACCAGCCGCTTGCATACTGGGACAGCCACGCAGTGAGCGCACGCTGCACACACCTGCACCTGCACCTGCAGCAACCTTGTGTTAGGTTTAGGGTTAGGGTTAGTTTAGGATCAGGCAGGGTAGCGGTCGGTGTATTCTGATTGTGCAGGGTTCTGTTTAGTCAGGGTTAGGGCCTGTCATGCCGCCACCCGTGCCTCTCTGCAGGGCACGTACCTGATCTCGCTGCTACAGCCCAGCCCCGAGACCTATGACCTGTTTGATGACGTCATGGTGATGGCGGGCCGCCGCATCGTCTACCACGGCCCCAAGGACGAGGTGCTGCCCTTCTTCGAGGGCCTGGGCTTCAGGTGCCCCCCCACCAAGACGGTGGCTGACTTTGTGCAGGAGGTGGTCACGTCCACCGACCAGCACGTGAGTCCCCTGAGCCAGCGCGTGCATGCTTCTGCCATGCCACAGCAGTGTGACTGCGCTACTGTGTGACTGACGCACACAGTGCACACCAAAGCCAGAGAGAAAAGGCAAGGCAGAGCATCTCATCACATCTGCCCTAGCATGCGGCACAGAAGCCACATGCCCGGCTCCACAGCTATGGTGGGCAAAAGTGCCACCAATCAACAAAAATCAAAAAGGCATGCAACAGCAAGCAACCTGTTACACATTA
>QAXK01000513.1:0-26178 GCA_004335735.1 Chlorella sp. KRBP
ACGCGCCGATGGACGGAGGCTTCAGTGTGCAGGCGGCTGAGGCGAGCTGCACCGCCGCGAGGACCAGCGCGATCCTGGCGAGGTTGCGCATCGCCATTTTCGAGTTTTTGGCGGCCCACCGGACAGTCGTTGGTGTGGTGTGCGGCACAAGGGAGTGACAAATTACACTTGTGCAGGAGTCTGTGGAAGCAAGTCAGGGTGAGTGTCAGTCTGCCGTCGCGTACTTCTTGGCCTGCTCGCGCATCTTCTTCTCGTACGCCACGACGCCCTGCTGCTTCCACAGGTCGTACGCTGGCCAGCTGGCCACGCTGCCGGGGTTGGGGTTGTGCAGCAGCTCCTGCGCAGGGGGGCGCGTGCACAGTGTTGGGCAGCGCTGGACGCCCTGGGCCGGTTGGACCCGCGCACGGCGTGGCGCTTAGCGCCCTAGCCCTCAGCCAACCAGCACCGCACCTGGATGGCGAGCAGGATCTGCTTGATGGAGATGCCTGGCTTCCACGCGTCCACGCCCGCCGCCATCCGTTGCAGGTGCTGCGAGCATGACGCAGTGTGAGCAACCGCACGCGCATCGTCGTGCTGCCCCTCATGCTTGCTAGTGCCACAAAGCACCTGGCCCATGCCCCATGCCCGCACCTCTGGCATCTCGGTCTTTAAAATGGATAGGCTGCGCGCAGCAACAGCAAGAAGAGCGAGCACGCATTGGTGAGCAGCCAGCATTGGTGAGCACGCAGCCTAGAGATGCACGAGCCGACACTGTGACCCGCACGCACCACACGGCGCCGCTGTCAAACACGTTGATGTGGAGGAAGCCCTGCGTGCATTCGAGACGGGAGCAAGGAGGATCAGTCTTGTCCAGTTGCGTTGCTCGCGTGCAGTTGTGGTGCTACGTCTCAAGCGGCCCCCAAAAAGAGACAGCACGCCTCACCTTGGGCATCAGCGCGGTGGGCGGCCGGGCGGGAAAGTCTCTGCGTTGAGCACGTTGGACAACAGCGCAACAGCAGAGCTGCTTTTCCCCCGTTGTGTGCCTCGCAGACCTGCACCACGCAGCGCGTCTGTTCGCCTCACGCTGGGAAGTTGAGCGTCACTGGGATCTTGGCGCCCTCAAAGTAGGTCTTCTCTTTGCCGGGCACGATGCACTCCCAGCTGAAGAGGTCGGTGCTGCCATCTGCCTTGGTCTTCGGCTTGGCTGCGCGCACCCGGCGTACACCACAGCGCCAGAGTCCAGCACCCGTCTACCCTCGTGCATGCGGTGCATGCGTGCACTGCAGCCTGCGCTGACTGCTGCTTTGCCGACGAGACGGGCGCGGCGCGCCCATGCATGCGCAAGTCGTGTGCGCCCGCATGGCCTCCACCTGGTGGCATGGGCAGTGCCAGAGCCCGTCTGGCACGCCCAAGAGCTGCGTCGTTCCTGCTAGACGCGCTGCTGCTTCGTCCGTGCCGGGCGGGCTGTTTGGCGAGAAGCCGCTCCGCACAGCCCCACGCGAGCCCGCGCGAGCAACGAATTCCGCGCGCCAGAGCCGCACACCTGAGAACCCAAAGGGCCGGTCGCGCCTGAAGGTTTTGCGCTCCTCCGCCAGGCGGGTGCTCGCCAGAGAGGTCATGCCTCCTCTCAAACAGCGCACACTGCGCTCTGTCAGAGGAGACCTGCGCCACCCGCAGACTCCTGCTTTGCTCTGTGGTTTTGGGCGAAGGGGAGCGCCGCAGCATGGGCAGCGCGACTCCACCCCGCCCGCCAGCACGGGGGCAGAGCCAGCACCGTGTGGTATGCACATGGGTGCGCATGCCCCTCATTGCTCCTGATGATGGCGCTTCGACTCGGCGCCTGTTTCGGACGCGCCTGCTTTGGACGCGCAGATTGCATGAGAACAATGGCAAAGGAATCACGCACGGCACCAGGCCGCGCTGGCTCACTTTCGGTGCCCGGGCGTGTGGTGGCGCCCACTGCCGTTGCCGCTGGGCCCGCCTGCCGCCACCGCCGTGCCCCCGCCTGACCGCGCGTACCCATCTGACGCCCCCCCTGACCTGGCCCCTCCCCCTCCTCCGCCCCCTGAGGCGCCGACGCCCCCTTGCGCGGCTGTCCGCCACGCGTCCCGCTCCCGGATGAGCCGCTGCATCTCCTTCTTCTTCTTGAGGATCTCGGCGTACAAACGGTCCCTGCAAAGACGTTGTTCGTTTGTCAACAGCTCGACGACGGCACGAGTGAACAGGTTGGTACTGTGCTGGAACGAGCGGATTGTGCAAGGGACACCTTTCCGCACCGCATGGGCCGGCCATGTCCCTGCCCTTCAGCAGCCACAGCCGCGCACCTGTACTCCTGCACCGTGTACTTGGTGTTGTCGCTGATGGGCAGCACGATGATGCGTGGGCAGGGCGGCTCCTGCGAGGCGTCGTGGAACTGCGCCACGTACGGGTGCGCCAGCGCCTGCTGCACCGTCAGCCGCTTGCTGGGGTTGAACACCAAGAGCTTTCTGCGGGGGGGGGGGGGCACCAGCAGGGACAGTGTTGTCGGGGCAGGCCGCCTGAGGTCCACAACTCTTGAGCTGTTGCCTGCTACAACCGCAGCTGCCAACGTCTGTGTCGAGCTTGACGTCTGGTGCTCCTGGCAAGCAGACGACCACGCAGGTGACGCTCAGCCCACAACCACTTGAGCACACAGTACACGCCCTCCCTCCCTTCCTTCCTCCCGCACCTGAGCAGGTCCAGCGCGTCCGCTGGCGCCCCAGGGAACATGTCACTGAGCTTCTTGGGCATGGACACGGTGCAGCTCTCCATCATGGTGGGCGCAAAGGGCGAGTCGATGGCGTCGATGTCCTCGGGCCCCGGCCGCCCAGTCACCTGTGGCGCACATCAGGCTCACATCAGGTGACGGGGTGCCAGCTTGGTACAAGCAAGGCACAGCAGGGCACGTCACGTCCGTCGGACGTCGCGCAGGCACAGGTGCGGCACGTCAACCCGTGTGGTACTTGGTGCATGCCCTGATGGTGGCCCGGGCTGCCTGAGCGTGCGACTGGTGCTCACTGTGTGATCGTCGGCCACTGCAAGCAGTCTCTCAATGGCCATTTGGCTGCTAGGGGGCCCCTGCTGCTGCTGCTGCGCCGCACCTCCATGATGCGGTCCAGCTGGTTCATGGTGCTGGTGCCGGGGAAGATGGGCTTGCCTAGCAGCAGCTCGCCCAGGATGCAACCTGCGCGTCAGCGGCCACGGCATGCTCCATTCAGCGCAGGAGCTGGAGCAGGCGAGGTTGGACGCACGCCCCCTGCAACCGCCTGCGTGCTGTTTGGCTGGCGCACGTCGCATCTCATCTGCATGGCGTGGTGCTGCCCCAGCCTGGCTGCCGGCTGCGCCGCCCCAGTGCTCCTGGTGCCATCCGCACACACACGCGCTGCTTGCCCGTGCTGACCGCGCCACCTGCAGCTGCCGCCCCACAGCACCTGCCCTGGCCCCTCACGCCCAACGCACCGCTGCTCCACATGTCCACCCCAAACGTGTACTTGGTGCTGCCCAGCAGGATCTCTGGCGCGCGGTACCAGCGCGTGGCCACGTAGTCTGTGAGGATGGGGTTGTGCCCGTCGGCCGCGTTGAGCTGGGACACGGAGCGGGCCAGGCCAAAGTCCGCCAGCTTCACCTGGCAGTCGCTGTTGAGCAGCAGGTTGCTCGGCTGCGAGCGTGCACACACGAGGCGCGCGGCAGACAGCTGCAGAGGTGAATGTGGCTGCCGGGGCGGGACGCGCCCCCCAGGATGGTGGGCATGCAGCTACCTGTACATGCATGCCCTCACGCCATCAGATGCCGCACAGCTGCACACTTCCCTCACCCTCCGACCCTGGTCCCGGCGCATGCTGTCGTCTGCTCACCCTGCACCATCCCTGGCTCAAACCGCCCTACAACCGCCCTGCCGGACTGCCACTGGCTACCAACCACCGGGCTGCGAAACGAACCTTGATGTCTCTGTGCAGCAGCTCGCCCGTGTGCATGTAGTAGAGCGCCTTGAAGAGCTGGTACATGATGTACTGCTTGTGCACGTCCTCGAGGATGTTTGCCCGGATCACGGCGTGCAGGTCAGTCTCCATGTACTCAAAGATAAGGTACAGGTCACGGTCGTTCTCCGCCTTGAGCACGTTGCACAGCCTGCGTCAGGGCACTCGGGCGTGCACCGAGGCTCGATCACGACCTGCCGGCGCAAGCGCACTGGATGTGTTCAAGGGCGCCGCACGCACTTGATGATGTTGTCGTGCTGGTTGAGGTCCTGCAGGAACATGACTTCACGGAACGTCCTCTGCAGCACACCGAGCACAGCGCAGGCAACGGAACCTTGGAACCTTTCCCGCCCGCCGCAGGTGGCGAGCGTGCCGCAGGGCGAAAACCATGGTCAGCCGAGTCGCCCCGGACCTGCGCGTCAGTGGCGTTCTGGAACGCGTCGAAAATCTTCTTGAGCGCCACCACCTCGCGCGTCTTGCGGTCCACCGCCTTCCACACCACGCCGTACGCCTGTGGCAGAGCGCAAAGCGAAACGCTGCGTTCAATAAGCTGCCCGATTGCTCGGGCTGATGCTCTAAGCGCCTGCTGTGCCGGCCAGCTCGCTCCCTGGCTGCCTGTGGAGCGGCCGGAGCAGCTGTCGCGCCAAAAGGCCACCACGCACCCCCTTGCCGAGCTTCGCCTGGATCTCATACTTCTTGAGCACATGCCGGTCAATCTCCTCCTCCTGTCCCGTCATCTGTCAGGGCCGCGCTGCGCCTCGCCGCTTGGTGCTGCTGGTGCCAGTGGCCAATTGCGGTGGCGTCACGCACAGAGCTCCGTCAGCCAGCCTTCAGCGCATTGGCCGTGCAGTGCTGGCATCGGTGGGGGTCCAATTGGGCTCTGTCTGCACGCGGGTGGGGCGCGCATGCGTCCGACCATGCGACAAACCCTCCCAAGAGCTGAGCAGAGCAGACAGGCAGTGGCCACACATGTGATGGCTCTCCCTGTCGTCATTGGCGTGGTCGGCGCCACAGGACTGGTTGGCAGCACGGTGGTGAAGCAGCTGCTGGCGGCGCGGGAGCAGCTCAACTCGCTCCTACGTGCTACCATCAGCATCGTGGCGGTCACCAACAGCAAGAAGCTCCTCGTCACGGACAGCCTGCCATCGGATTGGCAGGAGCAGCTCCTGCAGGTGCGTGGCGGCAGGCCGGCCAGCCGCCGCGCGTGCTGGGAGAGATGCTGCAGCAAATCTAGAGCAAATAGCGGGGAGCAGCTCCTGCAGGTGCGTGGCGGTGCCGGCCAGCCGCCACGCCTGCTGGGAGCGATGCTGCAGGACCTCTAGAGCAAGTGCTTTGCGGGGACCATGTGCAAGCACACGCTGCAGCATGGGTGCTGATCGTGCGCGCAGGCAGGGCAAGAGGTGGACCTGCAGGCGCTGGGTCCCCTGCTGCGGGCGCACGCCCAGAGAGCAGCCGCGGGCACCGGCGCGTCCGCAGGCACGCCCTGCGCCATCGTGGTTGACGCCACGGCGTCCGAGGCCGCTCCAGACAGCTACCTGGGCTGGCTGCGGGCCAGTGTGCACGTTGTGACGCCCAACAAGAAGTTCGGGGCGGGGCCGCTGGAGCGCTACGCAGCTGTGCAGCAGCTGGTGCACGCCACTGGCTTGTCTTACTTGCAAGAGGTGCGGATTCAGGCGCTTGTGGGGACGTTGGCCGATGTGTGCTGGCCACTCTCCCGCTCTCCGGCTGTGCGCGCAACGTTGGCGCTGGCTGGCAAGCACCACCACCACCAGCACAGGGGGGCAGTGTCCAAGTGCACTTTTCCTATTACGCCTGCACACTGTACACAGGCCAGCGTGGGTGCCGGGTTGCCAGTGCTCACCACCCTCAAGTCACTCATAGAGACGGGCGACCAAGTGCACAAGGTGGAGGGCATCCTGTCGGGCACCTTGTCTTACATATTCAACACGTACAAACCAGGTGGGATGCGGCAGAGCTGGGCAGGACGCGAGCAAAGAGATGAGCCGTCCGCCATCAGTGCCCCAGCTCCCTGGTGGTGCTCACCTGCGTGGCAGCTGGTGTTGCTGGGCGTGCGGTGTGCATTTGTGCTGCCAAGGACACAGTGGCTTGGCAGCATGGACGGCAACGTGCCAAGGCAGCAGTGCCGTGTCCTCACCCACGCCCGCAGGCATGCCGTTCAGCTCTGTGGTGGCGGAGGCCAAGGCCCAGGGCTACACCGAGCCGGATCCACGGGAGGACCTGTCAGGTGGGCTGCAGCAGCAACGCCCTGGCGCATGCAGCTAGGGCACAGGCTAGGTCACAGGGTACACGGGGAGGGAGTGAGCACCGCCGCTGCCAACAGGGAAGGCCGCAATGTCCAGTGGAGAGCGTCAGGGCAGGTGGCGCACTGGGCACGCAAACAGCACACGTAGGGAACGTGGTGCAGGGAACCTCACGTGGGCGTGTTTACTGCAGGCATGGACGTGGCGCGCAAGGTTGTCATCCTGGCGCGTGCGTGCGGCCTGGACGTGACCCTGGACTCCCTGCACGTGGAGAGCCTCGTGCCCCTGCCACTGGCTGGGTCTGACGTGTCGGCGGATGAATACCTGCAGCGCCTCCCACAGGTAGGTGTGTGTGTCGTATTTGCATCTGGTTTGGGCGCCTCAGTGGGCGTATCAGATGTCCCGCAGCACAAAGACAAACGAGCCAGACAGAGAAATCTTGATGTGCGAGCGCGCGACGTTTGACTCTGCATCTGCAAGGGCACGCCAGTAGCGCACGCGCCGCTTGCACGACAGCGCGGCCAAACCGCCGCAGCGCGGCGGCGGAACGGCATGAGCCCAGGCCACAGCTGCAGGAGTGCAGGCAGGGCAGCTGCACCCACGAGGTGGCGCCGTGCTCCTCCTGCTGCTCTCATGGCGCGCAGCATTGGTGGTGGTGAACGAGATGATGTGTGCATTAATGGTGAACGAGATGATGCGTGCAGTTTGATGCGGACATTGCCCAGCAAGCGGACGCCGCTGACGCCTCAGGGGAAGTAATCCGCTACGTGGGCTGCGTGGACGTGCGGAACAAGACCGCCAGCGTCAAGCTGGTCAGGTGCGCGCTTCCCTGCGCGTCGTTCCAGGCAGCGCGGCATGGTCTGCCTTGGCCCACTGGCTCCTCCCCCACCCTTCGCATGTGTGTGCGTGCAGCTGTGTAGCAACGGGGCTTCAGGCCGAATCAGCAGCGAGGAAAGGCTTAGGCACCAGCCCAAGCCAGAGCATGCAGTCAACAAGCCACCGTTGTGCAAATGGACCAGCCGCGCGCGCACGCGTGGTGCACGAGCTCCCTGCGCGTTTTCAACCTGCCACCCTTGTGCAACGCTCGTGCAACGCTTGTGAAAGGCTCTGAGCTGTGGCTGACGAAACAACGAGCGGCTGCGCTGCTGTCCGCCCGCCGTAAGTGCCTTGCAGGTACCCCAAGCAGCACGCCTTTGCGCAGCTGGCGGGAACCGACAACATGCTGGTCTTCACCACGGCGCGCTACAGCAAGCAGCCGCTCATTGTACGGGGCCCTGGGGCGGGGGCAGAGGTCACGGCGGCAGGGGTGCTGGGTGACATCATCCAGGCCATCCGCACTCACGGCAATGCCTCTGTTCCTGCCACCTGACCTCAGCCTGCTGTCCTTTCAGCTGGGTGGCTCGCTGCGTGGCTTTCCTGGTATGCAAGCCGCCCGCGCTGGCCTCCACGTGCCACAGCAAGGGCTATAGGCCGATGAGTGCGCTTGCAGAATGGGGCGGCGGGGCCAAGCACGATTGCTACCAAAAACGCCCTCAAACGCCGCAGTCTTTCCACAAGCGAACCCAACCGCCAGGACGCAGCAGTGCGCCAGCAGCAACGCAAGCGCGTGGGCCATCACGAGGACGGGCGTGCGTCGTCTGCCAGGTTAGGTTAGGGTCAGGTCACCGGAGCTCCACCTTGAGCTTGCTGGCCGTCTCGGAGCGCACGCGTTCCTGCACGCGCACACGCACACAGGTTGCGGCCACGGTGCACACATTGAGCAACCCAGCTGCACACACAGCTGTTACCGCGCAAGCAATAGGGCATGTGCACAGAGTTGCCTATGAGCGTAATCGTACGGCTCATAGCGCTGCAACACACACTTTGCCGTCGTGCCACGCTGTGTGAAAATCAACCTGACGCCGTGTACCTGGAGCGTGCGCGCGCGTGCGCTCGCACACGTCTGCCAGGAATGGCTGCATCAGAAGCGCTCTCACCTGCAGCGCGTTGATCTCCTCGTCGGTGAGCGAGCGCTCCATGGAGCGGTACGTGATGCGGAAGCAGTTTGAGGTGCGGCCTGTCTTCTTGTTGGTGAAGTTGTCAATGAGCACCACCTCCTCAACAAGGTCACCGCCTATCCCGCGCACCTGCACCGACACGCATGTGAGCACATGAGCATGTCAACCCATCCCCCAGCCAGTCGCTCCACACCGCCTTTGCGCCAAGGCTCATGCAGCGCCTGCCCCGTGGTAGACACCCACCCTCGCCCCGTGCCCCACGCAGCGCTCGCTCACCAGCTCGCACAGGTTGTTCTCGCTGAACTCTGGCGACACCCAAAGACATCACCCGCATCCCTCACCCCAGCCTGTGCCCCACCCAGCGCTCGCTCACCAGCTCACACAAGTTGTTCTCGCTGAACTCTGGCGACACCCAGAATGCCATGTCCTTGTAGCAGGGCGGATACTTTGAGTAGGACTTGAACTTGGCGCTGAGGTCACCCGCCTGCATGCACACGCACCCATACCAGAGACGCGTCTGGTGCTGTCATGTGCAGCTGCTTTGGTGCTGATTAGCCATCTCCCGCCTTGCTGCCACCCTGTGCCCACCCTTGTTGCCACGCGCCCGCATTCTCTTGGCGCACGCGCACTCTGCCTAGCAGCCCCCCACCCTGGGGTAGCCCAGGGTTGCCGCGTGATTATGATTATCCATGCGCATCTGCTTGCCAGAGATGGCTGCACCAGGTGTAAAGCCCACACACACACACGTGGCGCACCTTGAACTGCTTGAGGAAGCGGTCGTCCTGCGACCAGAACAGCCTGATGTCGGGCACCTCGAAGAGCACCATGGCCAGGCGCTCCAGGCCCAGGCCAAACGCCCACGCCTTGTGGCCCTGCAGTCGTGCGCCACAGCACGCCACAGCACGCAGCAGGCAACCGCTCTTCCACTGCTGTGAGAGGGTCCCGTTACACCTGGTCTAGGGATGCATTATTTATCAGGCAAGCGACTGCTTTCGTGCTGCACCTGGCCCCGTGCCAGAGCCGCTACGAGACGAGAAGCGGGTTCCTGCTACCTCCACCCCAGCCCGCAGCACTCGCCTGGCTGCACCGCCTGCTTGCCTGGCCTGGCTTGCCCCCTTTTGTGTCGCCCTCCCGACCCCTCTTTCCACCTCGAGCTCACCTCGAGCCCAGCGCCGTTCTTCTCCAGGATGCTCTGCTGCATCACGCCGCACCCAAGCACCTCGAGCCACTTGCCTGCATGTGCACCCACGCAACACAACCGCGAGCCAGCCAATCAGCAAGTTGCCAGTGGCACGTGCACGCACGCACGAGGGGGCGCCCACACATCCGCAGGTGACTAAGTACCTCTCGTGGACGCCCTGCACCCCTGCTGCAAACAGGGGCGCTGAAAGCAACAGCGCCACAAACCACACCACAGAGGTGTGCACCGCCAAAAGACCCACCGTTGAAAAAGATTTCCAGCTCGTATGATGGCTCAGTGAATGGAAAGTAAGCGTCGATCCTGCAGCCATGTCCAGCAACAGAGCACGTGTTTTCAGGCCGCCTGCATTCTGCCACCCTCCCCTCCCTGCTACCTGCTTGCCCTCCCTTCTCCCTTGGCGCAACACCCCTGGTGCCACACCCCAAGGCCCAGGGGGCGGCGGGGGAGCTGGGGATAGCCCAGGTTTCTGTGCGTGCTGATGATTTGCTATGCTCATCTGCCAGAGATGGCCGCGTCAGATGTCAAGCTCGACACACACACCCCTTCCCATGGCCATGCACGCACCAGCGGCACTCGACGTTGCCAAACAGGTGGCGGGCAAGGCCCTCGAGCGCTGACTTGAGCTCAGCGGCGGCAAACTGGGTTGCGTCCGCGCCCGCCGCTTCCCACTCCTGCGGGGAGCAAGGTTACAGGCAGGCATGAGGGCAGCATGTCCATCACGGCTGGACCATAGCCACTGCTCTGGGTGTGCCTGCCACCGTCTCCTGTCAACCGTCACTCCTGCACACCAGCAGCATGGCTCTGCTCGGCGAAAGATAGCCGTGCACTGCTGCTGCTGCCGCCGAGTGTTGTTGCTGCTCCTGCTGCCGCGCTGCTGCTCCTAGTGCTGCTGTGGCTGCAGCGACACATGACCCACTGTGGCTGCAGCGACGCAGCACCAATGGTGGGGCGGGCTCACCTGTGGCGCAAAGACGCGCACGCCCTCCATCTGATGGAACACCGGGTAGTGCGTGGCGTCAATAGAGTCGCGCCGGTACACGTCGCCCGTCACCAGGAAAGCACGCTGGCCCTGACGCAGCATCTCAGCCTGTGGCATGGTGATTGTGCGAGAGAACACGAACGCACAATGCGTGGAGCCCGTCAGGGGTGGAGAATAAGGCTGCCTCGCCTGCTGCACCACCAAGTGCACCCTGTACTGATGCGCTGCCGGCTCCCCTCCTTGCGTGCGTCGCTTCCTCCCTTTCACTTGCAGTGCTGCCGGCTGGCTGCCCTCACGTAATGCACCCCTTTGCGCCCCTCTTCCTGCTCACCTGGTGCGCCGAGGTGTGGCACCGCAGCACCTTGTCCTTGGACACGTAGTACGTGTCATTGGGAGAGCGGCTCACGTGGTCGGCTGGCACAAGCATCTGCGCACATGCATGCAGTGGATGTGCATCGCCTCGGCGAGCGTGCCTGCCTGTCCCCAGACTGCTGCAACATGACCTAATCACGCCGTGGTGCTGGACGTGTTACTGGCTCCTGTGTTACTGGCTCGCTGCTGCTGGTGCTGTGCTGTCGCCTGCAGGCGCGCGAGTGCCGCCACCAACCTCGTCAAAGTTGGCCACGGTGGTCACCACTGGGTACAGGTCGTCGAACGTCTTGAACTTGCCAGGGTATGACTTGTGGAAGTAGTCGTAGATGGCCTGCCAACGGACGCGCAAGGTGTGGCGGCCGGGCTCGCATGACGTGGCATCCTGTCCTCGCGCCACAACGCTGCACGTCCTCATGCCAGATGCTCCGTGCTGCCCAGGCTGCTGATGTGGTGTGGGTGCCTGCTGGAGAATGTAGGACGTGCCGCCGACGCACCTGCTTGATGATGCCGATGGGGTGGTCCCGCTGCTGGTGCAGGTTGATGCCCATCTTCTCGTAGATGTAGTCAGTCACGTTGTTGTCCTCGTTCCCCGTGATGATCTGCTCGCGCGGAGGCGCCTTGCTGCTGGGCGCTTCGGCCACCACACGCGCAACCTGAGGTGCGCCCCTCTGCACCGCCCGTCCAGGATGAGGCCGAGCGGCGGCGAATCGCTGGCCGGAGGCGGACGCGTGAGCGGCGCTGACGCTCGCTGGCTGGAAGGCGCGGGCCGCACAGGAGCTCCGCAGGCGCAAGGGAGCGCCTGGGGCGACCATCCTGCCAGCGCTCGCCGTGCAGCCAGTGGCACGCGACGAGGCCATCCGAGTCCGCATTTTGGGAGTTCTGCGTCCCTTCTGCTCTCCTTGCCGCAACATGCACGACGAAAATCCAAACTCCAAGGCAACAGCAAAAACTACATGTGGATCGGCTTGCCGAAGGCGGTGGCCAGCGCCGCCTCCTTGACGGCCTCGCTCAGCGTGGGGTGGCCGTGGCACGTGCGCGCAATGTCCTCGGCGCTGGCGCCATACTCGAGCGCCACCACCACCTGCAAGAGAGAGCAACACGCAGCACGCGCAGGATTGCCTCACCCTCACATCCTGCAGCCGTGCTGCGGCCTTGGAGCCGCTGGAAGGCACCGCCAGGCTGCTAGCGTCCGTGCCACGCAGCGTGATGTTGGGATGGGGATGCATCCCTAGTCACACATGGCCAGTTCGGGGAGGTCCAGCGGTGTGTGCCTACAGACCATCCTCTTCCAGCATCACGCAGTGCGGCGAAGACCAGCAGCACGAGCAGTGCTGGCCCAGGTCCGTTCGCCGTGCAGCCCCCCTCCCTCTCACGCTGCGACCGCACCGCCTGGCCGCCCTGCAAACCAACCGTGACTCACCTCGTGGATCATCTCGCCAGCGCTGGGTCCCATGATGTGCGCGCCCAGGATCTTGTCCGTCTTGGCGTCTGCAATCATCTTGACCAGGCCCTCGGCGTCGTCCTGGGCGCGCGCGCGGCTGTTGGCCATCATGCTGAACTTGCCAACCTGCGCAAAGCACATGCGGTTTGAAAAATGCGGATCCCAGTGGAAGCATATGTCCCCGAGCCTCTGCTGTGCCCTGTGCTGGCCTGTCGTTGGCACTGCACCCCGCTGCCCGTGCGTTGGTTCTAACTGATTACTCAGGCTCACCTTGTATGCGATGCCGGCCTTCTTGGCCTCGTCCTCGGTGATGCCCACCTGCGCCACCTCGGGGTGCGTGTAGCAGATGGAGGGCACCGTGGCGTAGTTGACGTGGCCCTTCTTGCCTGCGGCAAGCAAGGAACGACGCAAAAAGAGCGTCGTGCTCTCTTCATGCACAACGTGATGCGCTCTTTTGCGGTGACAACGCCGCCTGTTACCCTGCCGTACCCATGTGGTGCACCCAAGTGCATCACGTGCCTCAGGCGTTGATCCCGCAGCATGCGAGAGCACGCACGCATTGAACAATAGGCAAACGATGCGGCACCAGCTCCAACGCGCCTGCAATGATCTCCACTGCTGCCACGCCGTCCTCCTCCGCCTTGTGCGCCAGCATGGGCCCGTGGATCACGTCGCCAATGGCATAGATGGAGGGCACCGACGTGCGGAAGTGGTCGTCAACCTGTGAGCATGCAGCGGGGAGGACACAGCAGGCAACTAGTGGGCGGCAAGGAGACACTTCAGATTGACGGCGGTTCGACAGATACAACTGTGGCTCTGGACAGCAACCATCGCTTCTCCTGCAGTAATGAGGCGCCAGACGCGTCCGCTCTGCCCTGGCCTTCGTCCCCCGCGCTGCGACGAGGCACCCTTGCCCTGCCTCCCCTGCCCTGGCGCGAGAACCCTGTGCCCGACACAAAGGCTAGCTGCTGCTTCTGTTGCTGGTTGCGCTGCCCCTGCTGCTGCTCTGCCCTTCCCGCCCGTCATGCCACACCTTGATGCGCTTGCGCTCGTCCAGCTGCACGCCCGCCTCCTCCAGCCCAAGACCCTTGTAGTACGGCCGGCGACCTGCGCGTGACGCGCACACATGTTGCAATTTTGCAACATGGTGTAAAATGCATCCGGCTCATCGCGTGCAAGCACTACTACTGCTTCCACACGGCCCCCAAGCGACCGGTGCTGGGCGTGTGAGCTGCCAGGTCATCGGTGCTCCTACGCACCGATAGAGACGAGCACAACGTCCGCCTGCAGCTTTTCGGCAGCTCCGCCCTTGCTGGGCTCCACTGTCAGCTCGGCCTTGCCGCCCACAATCTCGCCCTTGGTTACCTGCACTAGGAAAGCCACACACACACCGACACACATGCTGCCGTCCAACGCCATCGAGATGCACGCACGTCACGACAGAACCTCTTCAAAGAAGAACACCGGGAGTGCTGTGCAGCTGCGTAAAGAAGGCTGCATCGCTTGCCTTTGTTCCGAGCTTGAACTTGAGCCCCTGCTTTTCAAGCGATCTCTGGAAGCTGCGGCGGATCTCGGCGTCCTGCACACCACGACATGCACGTGGCCACTCCCTCACAACCAGACAGAAGAGCAGCAATTGTATGTGTGCTGTGTCGTTGCAGCAGGCACCACGCATTGCAGAGCCTCCCAGCTGTCGCTGCCTGTCTCTTGACACCTCACAGCTGCCCGTGTGCTCCTGCACCCACCGTGCCCAGCGCCCCTGCACCCGCACCCCCGTACCACGCACCATGCTAGGCACAATGTTGTCGAGGAACTCCACCACCGTGACCTTGGTGCCCAGGCGCGCGTACACGCTGCCCATCTCCAGCCCAATGTAGCCTCCGCCAATCACAATGAGCGACGCGGGGATCTGCTTGAGCGCCAAGGCGCCCGTGGACGACACAAAGCTGCACGCAACAGCGAGCAGAGCACACCGCTCAACGTTGAACATCACCGCTGAACGTCTTAAAACATCACCTGCCCTCCGCTCCGCTCCGCCCTGCCTCTCAGACTCCCCAACGCTCCTGTGCTGCTAGCCCTGGAGGGACTGGCACCGTGCTAGGGCGGCTTTTGTGCTGCGCCATTGCTGCAGGGGAGACAGCAGAGAGAAGCCAAACGGCACGCACATGGTCTCGTCCATGGGCACGCCTGGCATAGGCGTCACCTCCGAGCCCGTGGCAATCAGGATGTTCTTGGTCTTGAGCGCCTTTGAGCTGCCGTCGCTGAGCGCCACCTCGACGGAGTTGGGGCCTGTGATCTTGCCCCAGCCCTTGACGTAATCCACCTGTTGTATGCATGTGTAAGGGGCAGGTGTCGGCGTGTGCTGCACCGCGAGCATCTGCACATGCGCCCCATCAGCGAGTGCGCCCCGCCAGCACCGGCAGCGCCAGGGTGCACCTTGTTCTTCTTGAGAAGGCCCTCGATGCCCTTGGTGAGGCCAGACACGGCCGTGTCCTTCTGCTTCTGCATGGCCGCCCAGTCGACCGTGACGCCGTCCACCTTGATGCCGTAGTTGGCAAAGCTGTGCACGGCGTCGTGGTACTTGTGGCTGGCGTTCAGAAGCGCCTGCACCCGTTGCGTGATTGCTCCTGTCCCGGTGTTTGTGCTGGGTGGGAGTCCTACCTCCCCGCGCGCGCGAGACAGAGGCCCGCTCGTCACTGTCGCTGTCAGCACGCTTATTCGCGCGCCATCGACACACGCTGCCCCGGTCGCGCTGGTGCGTGCTGCAGGCGATGCGAGGCGAAAACACAATCGCGATGCGCACCTTGGAGGGGATGCACCCCACGTTCAAGCAGGTGCCGCCCAGCGCACCACGCCCCTCGACGCACGCCGTCTTGAGCCCGAGCTGCCCGGCCTTGATGGCAGCGACGTAGCCCCCTGGCCCCCCGCCGATGACCACCACGTCCTGCGAGCATAACGCAACACGCGCAGATCTGAGCAGCCAGGCACCACGAGTCGCGCAGCGATGGCGCACCCCTGCACGCTGCACGCACCAGCTCCGCCGCGTCTGCTGCGAACGCGCGAACGCCCGTGGCCGCGACCAGGCGCGCGAACGCCTGGTGGCTGCGCTGCTGGCGCACCAGCGCTGCGGGGAGCATGGCGAGCATCCTTGCTGCTTTGGATTGGCCGGCTTTGGACTCCCTGGGGAAAGGATACCAGATTCAGTTGGTGTTCAGGCACAGCGGCACAGCGGCAGCTCGTGCAGTGGTGTGCACAAGCATGCAGCGTGTGCCTTGTCCTCATCTGGCTGCCTGCCAGCCGCACTAGCCGCACAGGGGCGCACCGATCACGCACCGCAGCGATGGACGGGCGTGGCCCAGGCGGCTTCGGCGGGCCTCCAGGAGGCGGTGGGCCTCGTCCCCCCTTCATGAGTGAGCCATGCGTCAAGGTTGAAGCAGCGGGATCGGTGCGGACCGCCCACTCGCCTTCTTCTCCATGCTCCCGTGCCAATCCTGCATCTTGCGTGCACTGCAGTGGGGCCGCAAGTTGGGCCGATGGACATGCCAAGCATGATGCCAGGCTTTGCGCCGGGCGGTGGAGGCCCCGGGGGGCAGCCTGGTGGGATGCCGTTCATGGCTCCGCCTTTCGGTGAGCAGCAGCCATATGTGCTTTTCTTTGACATCTCATCACGAGGCCCCTCATGCAGGAACAGCTGCAGGACCTGGCAGTTTGCGTGCGCACCTCGCCGCCGCGCAGGTATGCCGCCGATGCAAGGTGCTGGCGGGCCTCCCGCAGGCAACCCTCCGATGATGGGCCTCCACGGGCCCGGCAACAACGGCATGCAGATGGGAGGCGGAGGGCACATGGGGGGTCTCATGGGCGGACCTTCTACACAGCACCCGCCGCAGCAACAGCAACAGCACATGCAGCAGCAGCAACAGCAGCAACAGCAGCAACAGTCGCCGCGTCCGCCGCCGCTGCAGGGGCTCCCGCAGCAAAGCCTCGGCATGCCTGGCATCATGCACCCAGGCGGCCCTCAGCCAGGAATCATGATGCACGGCGGTCCCATGATGCAACCCTTCCCCGGCCCGCCAAACCCGCAACAGCTCGGCGGCATGATGCCACCGCCCCGCCCGCCGCCGCAACACCAGCAACAACTACAGCAGCAACAACAGCAGCAGCAGCAGCAGTTGCCGGGCCCGCCGCCGCACCTCCAGCAGCAGCAGCAGCAGCAGCGGGACGGCAACAACAACAGCAACCACATGCACGCAAATGTGTCGGCGGCGGCGATGGCGCAGGCGGCGCGGGGCGGGACTGGGTACCGAGCGCCGGGGAGCCAGAGCGCGGCGGCGGGGGCCAAGGAGGTGAAGAACGACTACAGCCAGCAATTTGTGGACACGGGCGCGCGGCCACAGAACTACCTGAGGGACTCGGTCATCAACGACCGGTGTGCGCGGCGCTCTTGCTTTGCACGGCCACCATGCTAATGGCAGACCTGGCTGCTTGGGGGCGGGGCAGGCGGTGCAGACCTGGGCGTGCTGGTTGCGGCCGCTTATATCGTGGACATATGTCATACACACATGTATCCCTTGTGTGCACTGCTGTGTGCAGGTACGAGGAGTATCCCAAGCTCAAGGAGCTCGTGCGCATGAAGGACCAGATGGTGGCTGAGAGCGCCACACCCGCATACTTTCTCAAGGTGGGCGGTGGCGGTGCGAGCGCTGGCGTTGCCGCAGGGCCGGGATGGCAACCTTGGATGGCGAGGAACACTCTGAGATGTGGTGGCTGGTGGCTGTGGTGTCACAGGCTGACTTGCGCACGCTGCCGCTGACGGTGGACACGTTTGGGACCAAGTTTGACGTGATCCTGGTGGACCCGCCTTGGGAGGAGTACGTGCGACGGGCGCCAGGCGCGGTGAGGGCTTGCAGCGCATGGGCCAGGGCTTGCTTGCTTTGCTTGCTGTGTGTTGTGTGTTGTGGGTGCTCCTTTGAGGTGCGCGTGTGTTGTCGTGTACCAGCGTGTTTGCTTTGCGCTCGCAGCTGTCCGACGCTCCTCGCTTGCTTGCTGCGTGTCATCATCATCATCATCATCTTCATCATCATTGCATGGCGTTCACAACAGGTGTCATGATGCTGCAGCCGTCACAAAACTCTTGCTGTGTGCGCGTGTGTGCGCGTGTGCAGCCGGCACTGCGTGACCGCGAGGTGTGGACGTGGCAGGACATCCAGGCGCTGGAGATTGAAAACATCTCCGACACGCCATCGTTCCTCTTCCTCTGGTGAGCACCACGCCTGATGCAGTCACATGGACGATTGCTGCCTGCTGGAGATGATGCTGATAAAATGCTTCCACCACAGCTGATGCTGCGCTTGTTTGGCGTGCGAGTCATGATGTGCTGTGAGGTGTGGCGCAATGTGCTCGGCACAGGCCTGTGTGTGAGAACCAGGCAGATTGCGAGGCGTGACACATCATGTGTGTGCACAGGTGTGGCACGGCCGAGGGCTTGGACGCGGGGCGTCACTGCATGGCCAAGTGGGGCTTCAGGCGCGTGGAGGACATAGTTTGGATCAAGACCAACAAGGACCGCAACCCGCGCACGGGCTACCTGCAGCCAATGAACCAGGAGCCCTACTCCATCCTGGTGCACACCAAGGTGAGCTGACGCACACTCGCTGCTTGGAGGGATGATTGCTAACAGCGAAGGTGTGTTGTAGCCGCTGTGTGCGTTCTACGGGCGCCACGATGAGGCGAGCTTGTGTGGGTTGAGCAGCAGCAGCGGTGTAGTGGCGCAGCGTGGCGTAGCAAAGGGTTGATGTGTGGTGCGCTGCCCCCAAACAGGAGCACTGCCTGATGGGCATCAAGGGCACGGTGCGGCGCAACACGGACGGGCACGTGATCCACGCCAACTGCGACACGGACGTCATTGTGTCCGAGGAGCCGCCAGGGGGCTCCACAGAGAAGCCGGTGGAGCTGTACGAAATGATTGAGCGCTTCTCACTGGCCAAGAGGTGGGCAAGGGGAGGGCGCGAGGGAGGGCGCGAGGGAGGCGTAGAGGACGCCGCTATCACTGAGGGCTGAGTGCGTGCCGGCCTCTTGCTGCACGCTGCAGTGTCCTGCGTTCCGCTGCCTGTGGTCTCTCCCTGTGTGGATCCTTGACTGCACCATGCTGTGCCGCGTGTGTGCCGGCGTGCAGGCGGCTGGAGTTGTTTGGTGAGGAGCACAACATCCGCAACGGGTGGGTCACGGTGGGCCGCTCGCTGCCCACCTCCAACTTCCGCCCGGACGTCTACCAGCAGCACTTCCGGGTGAGTGCAGCAGCAGCCTCCACTCTCTCACCTCGCCCACGCAGCAAACACACGTGCAGCCGACACGTGCACGCCCCCACCCCACTTGCGCAGATGCCGGACGGGCGCGTGTACGTGGAGAACACCACCGGCGGGCGCGTGCCGCGCGTGTCACCCATCATCATACCCACGCCGCACGAGGTGGAGGAGGCACGGCCAAAGAGCCCCCCTCAGGGCCGCCGCTGAGCCGCGTGACCTGGCCGCTGCTGGCGGCGCTCTGACCCCTGCCTGCGCCTTGGAAAAGTGTGACGGGGCTGTCCTCCTGGAAGCCAAGCCAGACGGTTATGTAAGTTTGCAGGACACATTGGAACGCAAGCATGCCGGTGGGCCATGGGCAAGCGGGCAGGAACCAGGGCATCAGTGATGCCGGAAGTGTCGAGGCAGCACAGCCACCCTGCGGACCAGTGCGCACATGCGGCCATAGTGCACACCCCATCCACTACATGTCCCAGCCTTCCCATCCGGTCTCGTAAACTCAAACGACACGGCACACGCATGGCGTCACCGAATGACTGCGCACTGCCCAGCACTACCCTGCACAGCTCCATTCCCACCAGCAGCACAAGCCAGAGGTGCGGATGCTGCCCGCCTGCACCTCCAGCCACTACGCAAGCTGCTGCCTCCTGCTGAGGGCCCCGCCGCTGCTGCTGCTGCGTGCCCACGCGCCTGCCCAGCTCCTCCTGCTCTGACCCCCGCCGCTGCACCACCACATGGCCCTCGGCCCGCTCCGGGTGCCGCGCGCTGCTGCACCCTGCCAGCTGGTGGATGCACCAGCTTGATTGCACCAGCTGCTGCTGCTGCTGCTGCTGGCAGCAAAGAAACACAGACACAGATCCCGCGCCGTTGCCGCTGCTGCAGCGTCTAGAGCGCGTCCACGTCATCGAAATCGAAGAATTCTTGGTTCTCCTTGTCCTCTCCCTCGAACATCACGTCCGTGTCGTTGATGCGGATGTTCTCGGGCAGCTCGCCGTACTGCTTGAGCACACGCGCCTCGTCCGCCGTGTACTTCATGATGACGTCTGCCTTCTCGTCCTGGTACTCGCGCAGGCCCACCAGCACGATGTCACCCTGCGCACGGCACGCGCATGCGCACATCCCACCCCCTGGACACCATGCCACATTCCGTCTGCCTGCACGCTGCACCTGGCGACCCGCCATGTGTGCCCGTGCCCGCGGCGCGTGCTGCCCCCGCCCCCCCCCGCGCACCTGCGCCACCCAGACCTTCTTGCGCATCTTGCCACGGATGTGGCAGAGCCGCTTCTTGCCGTCGATGCACTGCGCCTCGAGGCGCCCATTCCCGAGCATGCGAATGACTTGCCCATACTCCTGCCCGTCCTCCTTGTAGACCAGCTCGCGCTTCTCCTCCTCGTTCTCGTTCTTTCCTCTCTGCGCTCGGCAGCATCGGCAGCAAAGCGGCGAGGTGGCGTGGACTTGGCCGCCACCTCTGCACCTGCCCCCAAGTCCACAGCGTCCCTCGCAGAGGCTGCCACGACCTCATGCCTCGCACCTTGCGGTTTTTACCTCTGCGCGCAGCACATGCACGCGCACAGCAGGGGCGCACGAAGCGTCGTCAGGCGCGTTGCCACTCTCGCTCGCGCCACAGGCTAGCCCGAGCCCAGTAGCGAGCACGATCGTAATAAGCAGCCACTCACCCCTTTCCCTTGTTCTTCGGCATGCTGCCGGGCCGCTAGTGCGCGCTCTGTGGCGTGGAAAAGATCCTCTGCAGCCACCACCGCCGAGAGCACGCAGCCGCCAGCACAATAGAGGCTAAATTCTGCATGCCTGCATGCTGCTGCGTGGCTGTGGCGCCTGCCTGGGGCGACGCTGGGCGGGAGTCCTCTGCTGCGCCCCCTCACGCAGAGCTGCGCCGGCTGCGCCAGCACTTCCTGTGTCCTGCTGAGCAACCGCTTGGCTGTAAAGGATCGCCCGCTGCGCCTTTCGCGCACCTGCGCTGCTCGACTCGTTCGTCTGCTCTCTCTCCTCGCGAACCCAAAGAAGCTGCTCCTGGCGATGCGGCTGGCGCACACGGCTGGCGCACGCGCGATGGAGCTTCCAAAGGGGCTTCAACGTCCCCGTTCGCGCCACTTTGTTTCTCCCACTCCTGCATGGGGCTTGCAGAGTACTCGACGAAAAACAAGAAAAGCACGGCCAGCGCTACCTAAGCAGACCTGTGCCTCACCCCCGTGCCACGCCCAGGTTGGCCGCGGCGATGCGGAGGCTGGCGAGCAGTCCGTGCGCATCGACGTACCCCGGCTTGGCCGGGATCGAAAAGAGCTCCACGAGGCCCGCAGCCTGCCGCTCAGCCGCCAGGATGCCCACCTGCCTGAGAAGCAGAAGCACCTCTGCGCGTGTCAAGGCATAGCGAGCACGAAGAAGATTGAGCGCGCACGCATTGGCGTACAACGCCTGGCCGCACGGCCCCACGGGCCACAGCATCACGCCAAGCGCTCACCGTCAGCAGGTAGCTGCATGCGGGAGGTGGCCCAGGTGACCAGCTTGCGCTCCAGGGGTTCAATGCCGCCGTGCCGCGCCGCCAGGTCCTTGACGACCGACACCACTGCCTCCGACGTCTCGGGGCTGGGCTTGGCCCTGCAGCCATAGGTGCATACCGTGGCACGTCAGAAGTCTGTGTGCCCGTGTTGGTGCTGTGCCAAGCCGCTCCTGACCGCCCCTGGTGCTTCCTACCGAAACAAATCACGTGTTCCGCTCCCCGCTTCGCTCCCCGCTCTCCGCTCACCTGGGTGGTGGCAATGCCGCCACCTTGCTGCTTGAGAGGAAGGCCCAGAAGGTGTCGCTCGAGTCGCTCTTTGGGATGGTGCCCTTGAGCAGGCCCGTGCTGGTCATCTCGCACACGGACTTCATGCCCTTGTTGGCCGCGCTGCGCGCCGACAGCTCAAGCTCCATGCCAAAGTCGTTGGGGTACTTTTGGTTCTCCACCTGCAAAGAACCAAAGGGGAGGAGGCGAGCTCGCAGGATGGCACTGAGGGTGTTTGCCGTGGACTGGAACGTCGAGCGTCATGCCCTGCCCTGGGCCCACCACGCCCCTCGCCCCGCCTGCTGAGGCTCACCACCAGAGGCTTTTGCGTGGAGCTGTGTATGAGCAGCACCGGCGCGCCCGCCAGCACCTCCAGTCCAGTGGACAGCGCGCGGTGGTGGGGGTCCGGCGTCACCACCTCCCACACTGCGCAGGCGGAGCAAGGCGGCAGCGTCCGCAAGGTGTACCGTCAACCTATGCCATGGGCTGGGGCAGCATTCAGCTCAAGGCCTCCCCGCCGCACCTGTCTCAAACGAGTTGCGGTACGTGAAGCCAACCAGCTGGTGCCGGCAGTACTTTGCAAAGTGGGTCGTGGAGATGGGCTTGGAGAAGAGCCGTAGCGGCTGCGCGCCGCCCTCCGAGTCCACCTCCTGCCCTGATGCCAGCGGGTGGGCTACCAGCTGCACCTTTTGCCCATACCGCAGAACGTCATCCCCGTAGTCGGGCTCCAGAGGGGAGCTGGGAGGCGGCACGTAGCGCACCAGCAGCAGGCTGTTGCGCGCGCACGGCGCTGTGATCTGCGGCGCCGCTGTGGCCGCCACCGACTGCTCCCCCGGCCGCGTGTCGGCGTCGCTCACGTCGACCGCCAGCACGCTGCTGCTGTCCACGTGCACCAGCTGCAGCACGTCGCCAAAGTGCACGTAGTCGTCCTCCTGCGTCTTGGTGAGCTCCACCTCCTGCAGAGCCACCGCCATCCGCTGGTGGAACCTGCGGAAGCATTGCGGGAATGGCGGCATTGGCGATGCCGATGTGTGCGGCAGTCCCGCGGTGCGCGGCCCCCCACGAGGAGTGCACGAAAGCCTGCACAGAGTCTATCGCAGCAGCTGCATCTGCTCACGCGTCGAGTCGGAGCGTGCCGGTGCCCTTCTTGGCCAGCAAGTCCTTGAGCTGCGACCTCCGCAGCTCGCGCTCCTCGTTCCAGTTGCCAATGAGCGTGGAGCTCTGCGTGCGCGCAAGCTTGTGCGCACGCTGTTTAGCTGCCGCGTGGCGTGTGGGCTCGCTTCCGTGCGGAATGAGGGACGAACGCAGCAGGAGCGCACCATGTAGCGCGACGAGTCACGTAGATGGCTGTAGTCCGCCATTCTGAGGGCACTGCTGCTGCTCCACTCCAAGGGGCGCTGCTTTGGCAGAGAGGAAGGGTCGACGTGCTCGTGATGCGCCCTGAGGCAGGCGGACCTCTGCAAGGTGGGGGAAGCCAATGAGATGATAGCTGCGCTGTGGGCGACCTTGGCGCGTTCTCCTCAACCTCCCGTACCGCGCATGTCAGACCCCAAAGCGGCTCGCGCCGGCCAGTGCTCCTGGCAGCAGCTCGGCTTCCTCAGTCTCCTCCATTAACGACTAGCAACACCGCTAGCCCTCCCGCCCTGGTCCCGTGGCCATCCTCCTCTCCTGCTGCCACCTCAAAAAGTTCCTGGGTTTCGTTCAGCGCGATCGGGGAGCTTCGGCGGCCATGGCGCAGTGACGCCGCAACGCACCCGTCACACCAGGGGATCTGCCGCGCCGCCGAGCGATGGGGCCGGGCGCAGCAGCTCCGTCGGTGGCGAGCCGTGGGGCGCCTCGCTTTTGGAGCAGGAGCGCCGATTGCGTGCAGCGGCAGCAGCGGCGCGTCGTCCTTCCGCAGGCGCAGGCGATCGCGGAGGCTTTACCATCCGCCATCTCCCACCCCGCCGGATCCCCTCCAGCGCCAAGCGCGACAGTCCCGCAAAGTGTGCAGGAGCGCCATGGCGTCACGCAGCAGCAGCGCCAAGCACCTGAAGCACCAGCTGGCGGCGGACTGCCGAGGTCCCCAGCGCTGGTGGCCCGCCGCGCGCAGCAGATGCGCGAGGCGCAGGCGCTCACCACGCGCCTCACCACGGCCCGCAGCTGGCGGGAGCTGGAGCAGCTCTTCGGCGACAGCAAGGCGCAGATGAACCACATCCACATGTCCGCCATGCTCACGAGGCTGGCGCACCTGGCCCAGCTGCCCCCGCCCTCCGCCCACGGCCGCCATGCCGTCGCAACAACAGCAGCCGTGGGCTGGAGCAAGCACGAGCTGCCGGCGGTGCGGCTGTTCATGGCCAACGCCGTGCCATACGTGGGCATGCACATGCTCAGCCTGGGGCCCCGTCAGCTGGCCAACGTCATGTGGGCGGTGGGCAGCCTGGGGTACCTGCCAGAGCAGGCGTGGGTGGTGGAGTGGTCGGGCTGCGTGGCACGCAAGCTGCACGCCTTCTCCTGCAGGGTGAGTGGTGTTCCGTGCCCTGGTGGGCGTCCACAACGTGCTCTTCGTCTAGCCTCTGCCATAGCCGTCTGCTCAACAAATCACTTATGCTCGTGTGTGCCACCACTTGATCTGCCGTGCCCTCGTGCAGGACATTGCCATGTCAGCGTGGGGCGTGGTGGCCGCCGGCGCCACCCAGCGCTACGGTGCCGCCAGTGGGGCCCCAGGGGTGCTGCTGCAACTCGCCGCCGCCGCCGCCCAGCCCTGCACGGTGGCGGAGCTGCAGCCCCGTGACCTAGCCAACCTCACGTGGGCCCTCGCCACCTCCACCACCACCGCGGCAACCTCCACCTTGACCTCCGCCTCCGCAGACGCCCTGCACCTTCCTGGCAGCTCCTCCTCCTCACCCACACTGTCGCCGTACGGGCGCAGCGCCATGCGTCCGCCAGTGGAGGTGCTGAGGGCGCTGCTGGCCAGGGTGGAGCAGCTGCTGGCGCAGACGCTGGGCCTCACCCCTTCCTCACCCTCCCATGATGATGCACGACAGCGCGACCCGGGGTGGCCCTCCGATGCCTCCAGCTCAGGTGGCCGGCAGGAGCAGCGGTGGGGCGAGCCTGTGTCGCAGCAGCAAGGGCATGAAACATGGCATCCAGGCGCAGCGGCCACCAGCAGCCCCCCACGGGCCCCCCACACTGGGCTCAGAGGGGGCTTTTCAGCGGTCGAGGTGTGCACGCTGCTGTGGTCGCTGGCCAGGCTCCGCTTTGCGCCGGGTGACCGGCTGCTCATGCTGGCCACCCAGGTGTTTGTCAGCCACAGCCGCATGCAGCAGCAACTGCTGCAGCAGCAGCAGCAGGGGCAGCAAGGGGTGAGGCACGGCGTGCCCAAGGCGTCAGAGGTGCTGGAGCGGCACCACCACGTGCGGGTGCTGTGGTCCTTGGCACAGCTGCACTACCGGCCAGAGCAGGAACACATGCTGGCCATGCTGCAGGGCGCGCTCAACCTCTCAGACGCACCACCACCACCGCCAGTGGCGCCTGCAGCACCTACATCTGCCGGGGCGGCAATGGACCATCCACAAGCACCGCTGCACGCCGCTGGCGATGATGCGTCCACACCTGCAGCAGCCCCAGCTCCAGCAGCGGCGGCGGCGGCGGCGGGCGTGCAGGCACCTGCTGCACAGACCGCGCCGCGTCTGGTGCACCCCACCAGGCCAGGCGCAGCGGAGGAAGCCACGGCAGCAGCGGCAGGGCACGGCCCTGTGCCGTTTGCTGCCATTGCTGCAGGCACCGTCACGTCAGCGGATGTGGCTCAGTTGATGTGGGCACTGGGCAGGCTGCAGTTCCAGCCCACGGGACCCTGCCGCGCTGGGCTGTGGCAGCTTCTGGCCAGCTCCCTCGCCGCCACCGCCCTCGCCGCCGCCACCGCGTCAGGCGCGCATGCCCCTGGGGAAGGCGGCCAACGGCGGCCACCCAGGCACGACGCACACTACCAAGTGCCCGCTGGCGGCATGGGCACGGCGGCGGGGGCGGCGGCGGCGGCGGCGGCAGCGGCAGGGTCAGGGCCAGAACGGCAGTGGGAGGCGGGGGCGTCTGAGGCGGTGGTCGCCAGGCTTGCAGCGCTGGCGGGAGGGGCGCCGGTGCTGTGCGGCGCTGAGCTGACCATGGCGCTGGAGGGGCTGCTACGCACGCGCCCGCCGCTGCCGCTGCCCCGGCCGCTGAAGGTGCTTTGCTGCGGGGCGCTGCTCTCCCTCTGCGGCCCGCCCTCCTCCTCCTCCACCGCTTCGCCCTCCTCTGAGCAGCAGCAGCAGCAGCAGCAGCAGGGGCCGCTGCAGCGCTTGTCCCCGGGAGTGCTGCTGCAGCTCGGCTTGACGTGCGGCATGCTGGGCCTGCGCCCGCCCGCCGCCTTCAGCGAAGCGTGGCGCCAGGCCTGCAAGCCGCTGCTGCCCGTGCTGCCCGCCCGGGCTCTGGCCCGCGTGCTCATGGCGCTTGTATTGGGGGGACAGACGCTGCCACTGCCGTTCCTGCTGGCGGTGCGGAGGCGCGCGCACGCGCTCATGTACACGCGCGAGTGGCTGCGGCGCCGTGCCGAGGTGGTGTTGTACTGCCGACAGCAGCGGCGCGAGCAGCAGCAGCATGGGGATGGCGCGCAGCAGCAGGAGCAGCAGCAGCAGGAGCAGCAGCAGCAGCAGCAGAGTGTGCAGGGGCCTGTGGAAGGCTCCTGCATTCATGCAGTGCTGCCCATGTTCCCACTGCCGTTGGTGCTGGCGGCGCCGCAAGCGCTTGGGTGCGAGGCGCAGGGGGGGCAGCAGGAGCAGCAGCAGGAGCAGCAGGAGGAGCAGCGGCAGCAGCAGCAGCGGCGGCGGTGGCGGCGCCGCCGTGGGCAGGCCAGTGAGCCGG